>JACXSJ010000421.1:240361-294754 GCA_014851325.1 Pentalonia nigronervosa
TCCGAATTTTCACCCTCTGATGTGTTTAATGCTGATGAGACTGGCCTGTACTTTAGAGCACTACCTGAGCATACTTATGTTCTTCAAAATGACAAAGCAAAGGGAACAAAATCTTGTAAAGAACGAATAACGATCTTGTGTTGTGCCAGTATGACGGGAGAAAAAAAGAAACTGCTTGTTGTCGGGAAGAGTAAGCAACCTTGTTGTTTCAAAGGAGTTAAAGCTTTACCTGTTGATTATACAGCGAATAAAAATGCATGGATGACTCAAGAAATCTTTAGTCAGTGGTTGATCAAATGGGATAATGAACTAGACAGAAAAATTGTACTTTTAGTAGACAACTGCACAGCTCACAATGTAAGTTTGAACTTGAAAAATATAAAACTGTTTTTTTAACCGGCTAATACTACATCACTTATTCAGCCCTGTGATCAAGGAATTATTCGTATACTTAAAGCTTACTATAGACTAAAAATGAGAAAAAGGGTAATCACTCTCATTGATGAAATGTTTGAATGTGAGTCAACTTCGAATTTAAAGGCTAATGACCTTTCCAAGAAAATCAACATTCTCGAGGCCTTACACTTTGTCAACGAAGCGTGGAATAATATTAGTGATGTGACTATTCGAAATTGTTTTCGTCACGGAGGATTCGTCAAAACTGAGGAAGAGGAAGAAGAAGAAGATGACCATAGTAAAGACCTCGCTGACAAAACATAAGAGGATTGGATGGATATAGATCGTGATCTCCAAACTTCTGAAGAGTATTCTGAGGACCAAATTTGTCAGTCTATTATAAATGAAATCACCAATAACAACGATGAGGAGAATGACGAAAGCGATGAAGAAGAAGTCGACATCGTAGTTAAACCACCATCAAATAAAGAGGTTCTGGAGGCTTTAGACGTGATAAGGAGAGCTGTCCATCACCGTCGTAATAATTTTAATATACAATACGACTACGAACAGTATATTTTCAGAATATTAAAAGAAAATAAAAAAACAAATTAAAATTACAAATTTTTTTCAAAAATAATTTTTATATGTATTTACGTTTAATTATTTTAGTTTTTTTTATCGGGATTATTAAATTTATTCAATTTTATTTTTCAAATTTAATCATCATTTAATTCAAATTTATTCAATAATAAAGTATGTAATATGTAATATGTGTTAATGTATTAAAATCAAAGCAAAATATGTAGTAAAATAAAATTTATAAATACGTAATTAATTTTTTTTTTCCACTTCGCCTATAAGGTTCATTCGGTTATAAGACTCACTTTGTGCTGGTCCCAAAGTGAGTCTTATAAGCGGCGTCTACTGTAGTATGTATATTCGATATTTGAAACAGATCAAATTGGTTTTATGTTTGTAAAAAAAGCAAGCATTGCATTATTTTAATGTTTATTTTATATTATTATTATGATTATCAGTTAGAGCCTAGCCGGCTATAATTAGTACCTATAATACTTTATTTTGATAATTATTGATAATAAATGACGTATAATGGATCTATATAATAGTTTTCTATGAATGTCAGCGTGCCTAAAATTTCTCAAATTCCTTATGCACCTAACAAAACAGATTTTAAAAACTAATCATTAAATTTTTAATGTATTATGGAAAATATTATAATATTTTATAATGACAAAATGTCGTTTAATATTTTTAAAAATTAAACAGTATAAGGTATACAGAAATAAAATTATTATTATTTTACAATTATTATTGTTCAAATTAAAACGCGAGAATAATTTCCTCACATAGTCATATTGTATAAAATTTAAACTAAAATATAAAATAATATATGGGGAAAAAATGTATCTATAAATGCGTTTTAAAGTACAAAACCAGTAATCCGTATAATCAAAATACAGTATACGCCCGTTTTCATCCTAAAGAGTGAAATTAAGGGATTAAAAATTCACAGAAAATACAGCGAGTTTGGTGCAACGAAGACAACTAATCAGAACGCAGCATGCATTTATCTAGTATTTTATTGGACAGCGCGCTTACCTATAGGACTTCCTCCTATATAGTTCCGAAATCATTTTCTAAGTACACTGAGATCACCACTTATTGTTTTTAGTGTGGATAAGTGTATTTCCACAGTTGATACTAGGTAAGTAGTAATTGGATATTGATATACGTCTGTCATCGAGCAAAATACTAAAGCATTTGAAAAATCAATCAACGCCATAAATATAGAGGAAAGGATAAAAGTTCAAAACTTTAATATACTATTACAACTGAAGGATTTATTTGGTCAGGATAGAACCATTATATTTAATAGGAGTATCAAAAATCAACTTAACACAAATAGTGGGTACTTAATACCTAATCAAAACTTTTTTTTTAAATTGTTTTTACATAACGAATTAAAAAATCGATTACATTTTTATTCATGTATAAAATAAGTGTAGGTAGTTTAATATTTTTATACTACCTACGTAAGTATAATTAAACTTCTTTATTATTTTAACAGAAATCCTTCACAATTTAATTTTAAAACTATTTATTTTTTAAATAACCTCTTCTAATAAAATATTAATTTAATTTAAAAAACTACTAAATATTTTTTACATTTTAAACAAATGACATTTCAATTCACGTTTATCATTAATTGTTATACAATATAATATTATGATAGTAATTTATATTCTTTCATTTAATACGTGTAATATCGTTTTTCCCGGACACATATTTTGTGAAACGCTATTTATCGAATTATAATATTATACGTTGATTGCTGTTTCATTTGCAAAAAAATTAAAAATACGAAGAAATAAAATTGTATAGATGGTTATAATTAATATATCTAGTAAATCACAGCGAAAAAAGTTGAACAAATTAATTTGAAATACTCAAAAAGTTAATATCCTCCATTCGATAAATAAACCATAGTGGTTTGGGTAATACATTATAGGTACGAACATGTCAGAATACTAATTGTTTTGATCATTATCATGTTCTAATAAGGGATAGCCACTGCTCGGCTTTCCCAATTTCACAAGAACAAAAACATGCCAATGTCGTAGAATAGATAAAAAAATGTCCTATTGTACTCGCTCTATCTATCGTTATTGGGAGTTCGTATTCTTTGATATAATCGATCGTTTTAACGAATACATTTTATCAAAACCTATTTACGGTCCAGCTTGTTTATTGATCGAGTATAATGAATTTTTTACCTCCGTTAAACTATATTGTATTAACAATATTATTGTATCTAAATAATATTTTCAAAAGATGAAAATCTGAAGAAAAAAAATAATAACAAAAATCATTGTATATTATGTTTTGAGATATTGTAATCGTTTCGGGTATAATCAATTATTTACACGATCAGTGTTTTAACAAAAACCTAAACCTAACCTAAATGTAAAAACTCATAAAACGACCATTGCATAACACGCGCTGCAGTACGACTGAAAAGCAAATAAATCTGACGGAGTTTAGAAAATCACTGGTTTTAGTTATGCACGGATAACACATATTATAATGTATGGTGAATATTATGCACAATTATGTTTTACGGCGTGACTATATACCAATATTATAAGATATTTATATTTTATTATTATTAGGTATAGAGGAAGCATACGCGTGAACATTTTGCGGGTTTATGGCGGTTGAATGAAAACGAAACGAAACAAAAAAAAACTGTTATTAATAATTTCGCGTTAGTATAATACATATTTTGCGAAAAACGAAAACAATAATAATAATTATAATACAATATTCTTGCGAGACACTCGGTGATATGGCATTAATTTATTTTCCGTTGTCCGACAGATAATAAATACGTAGTTTGGAGAAGAAAATCGATTTATTATTATTATTTTTTTAATCTTATAATGTTCTCTTTATTTGCTGCGTCGAGACAATGGCGGCAATCGCGAGCAAATCGTTAACGGAAGTGCTTGAACGAAAAAATGATCTGTTTATAATACACATCTGTGGCATAGATTCTGTAATGATAATAATTTCGCATTTATATAACTAATTTTATGTTATTTAACCTTTATAGAACTTTAATACTTAGGTACAAAATAATTTTGTACAAAAGGGCAGATAAAAATAATGGTCTTATAATCTTATATTATGTGTACAGGGTATTTCATCTAACATGCTCACTTCACCTCCTCCTTTATCGCTTAATAAATGTATTCAAATTTATATATTAGGGATTTTTTAGTATACTTAATAAAGTCCATATTTTAACCATAGACTCCATATAATTAATCCCATATTTTCGTTTACTGCATTGTCCTTATATTAATATAGGTTGGTATAGTACATATATTAAGTTTAATCATTTAGATACTACTTGTTAGAATTTTGATTTATAAACCTACATGAACATTTACAAAAAAAAAATAATCTTAAAAATGCTTAACGGTTTACAGAAATAAAGTTGCTTTTCATTTAAAAGATTGATTTCTTGGTCGCGTGAAAACCGTCTGCAGAGAGACTTTAATATGTACACGTCATTATATTGTCTAGCTGTTTTTTAATTGCCGTTTATGCATCATTATAATTTAGGTATACTTACCTACTGGCAATAAGCCGTGTCGCGACACCGTTTCGGTAATTCATATAAATTATATAAGCTTGTTTTTTCTCATATTTTATCAAGCGTTTAATTTTTTTTCAATCATTGTTTCAACTTCAACTGTAATAATTTGTCGCTTTATGGCCAGTTAAAATCGATACATTTGCATTCACGTGTAGAAATATTGTGGTTTACTTAAAAGAGCTGTTTAATATGATTATATATTTATATGTATTATAATATTTCATAGGTTTGTTTTTAATAAGTAATGTGTTATCCGAAGTAACCAATGTTATTAAATCAGGAGTTGGAACCTTCATTATTTTTTCGTTTCTGTTTCGTTTTTATTAGGTTTCTGAAAAAAACATTCTTTCTTTGTTAATACTTATTACAACTGATTCTAGTATAATTTATATACTTCCTACCTACAGTCCTACTTAAAATGATTAATATTAATACCAACGCGGAAAAACTATAAGTTCCTACTCTCAATATTTCGGATCCTGAAATATTCAAAAAAGTGTATCGTCAAGGATCTAGTTCCAATTTTTTGATTTTTGATAGTCTTCTGATTTCAGAATTGGTATTCTTTTTGCACGGTTCCGATCCCTGAAAGTTATTATTATATTATGTCTCTGCGAGTTGCGATGACGATTCGTTTGTTGAATATCTTCCTATCGCATCATCCCTCCATCGGTGACAACCTTTCTCATAATTTACGAATATCTTCCATTTAATTCACATAATTCATAATCATTTGCACTATCTCTTCATATTATAATATTAAATTGCTTTTTTATTCGAACACAAGTGCAGTAATTGTTATTGTACACAAATATACTATTAAATCGTAGCGCGTATTTGATTTTGTTCCGGTCATGCGCGTCTCTATATTTTTATATTATACCTATATATAATTCGACATACCTATTATATTGAAGGCACTATTCCGTCTACACACACAATTGAGAGTTCGTGGCCTGCGTTTCGCGCGAATTTTGACACGCGGCCAAACTTATTGTCGTCATTATATTTTACATTTTTTATTTTTTTATTCGTCAATCGGATGTAAGTGTATTATTTTATTATACTATATATATGGAACAATCGGTTCGACGGCTTTCCAATAGTATACGTACTTGCCCGTAAACAACAATAATAATTATATTTTAAACGCCGCGATAGGTTTTCGTTTTCATCTGATGCGGCACTACAGTGGCAGCAGTATAACACGCGAGTACACGATGACTATTGTATTATTATATATCGAGCGATGAAAATACGCGACAAATCTTATCGGGGGGTCTCGTCGGCCGAGAAAAAAAATCGAAATCGAAATCATTCGTCACCGATCGATCATTTAACGGGGAGAGGAGGAGAGAAAAGAAATTCACCTAAGGCGTCGTGATATTTACAGCAATACGTCCCGAGCGAACCGAATAAAACGAGAAATATTGGATACACTTATAATAATACGATAGGTGCTGTCCGCGAGAAGTTCATCAAGTCGCGACGTGACAGTTACAAACGACGACTGGTTTGAGTGGTCACGCGTGGGTATACAGGGTGAATTTTTTTTATGGTTTGATAGTAATTTTTTAGTTACGGAATTTTTTTTACAAACATAATTCCAGTCATTTTTAAAGAAAAAAATTTATACTTTTCTTAGTCAAACTATTGATTTATTAGCAGATTAGCCGAGTGGTCGTGGCGGAATGTTGATGCACTTTTCCATATCTATGCATATGCGTATCGAAGTCCTCAGAAAATATTTTGTTTGTAGAAGTACAAAATCAAAATGTATTTTATCAACGACTAGAGTAAAACAAAAAAAAAAATATAATATAAATAATATAAAAATATGATGTGCTTTCCATAAAACACAAGCAAGTTCACCGATAAAACGACTGTTTCGCAATAAAAGAATATTGTCATTTTCTCCAACAGCATTATCCAATGACCGCAGTCTTTCTTATTCAGTGTTCCGATCAGTGGCGGCTTGAACTTTTTTCCCTTGAATCACATTTAATATTCTTGTACTGAGTTACACCACCCAACCTAAAAAAAATGTTCACTACCCTCTAAGAAGTGAATTCTTAGGTTGTAAATGGTTAAATGACGGGTTCTTAATTGGAATATACAGTAAATCATGGAAGTAAAAATTCAAGCAATAAGTAACAACTATTTTCGTAATAGTCTACTATTATAACGTTACTGATGAAAGAAATAATATATTTCTATTCAGTTCTTTATCACGTTTTAGCTTAAGGTATACTGCATATTATTATATTATGTTATAATCATCGTTGTACGATTATAAATTATACGCGTGTACGATATAATATTATGACGGACGTCCGTTTCGACTGTGTGCCCGCGACGAAAACTTGAGGAATAGAAATCCGTCTGAGATGTCGAACGCGTTTTCCGACGAACCGATAAAGAATTTCGCTCAACAGGTGATTGTAAGCACCGGCTGGGAGAAACACCGAAAACACGCACTGAGCGAGTTGTGATCTCGCGTGTCGCGCCGTATACGATATGTGACGATAGGTATAATAATAATAACAATTGACGATTTGATTGTACATATTATATTGTATTGTAAACGACGACGTTGTGAAAGGTCCGTCGCAGCATCCTCGTCATCTATATTGCTGCTAATACCGTCGCCGTCGTCGCTTCGGGGACCCCCGATGATCCACACGACAACAATGAAATATATATAATAATATATATATATATCACGACCGCGTGTTACGCCAAACGGATTATTATTGTGCGATGTACGCGTGGAATTCCGGACGAGATATTATATATAAGTGTACATATTTTTTGTTGTCTAGTATAATTATTATATATTGTACTAATGTATTATGACCATATGGGACGGTTCTTGTATATGGAAAGTTTTCAAACATACCTCATCGAAATCGAAATTCTCGTCAAGTCGTTTTGACATGTTATATTATTATACATATATTCTGCGAGACGAGTCGCAATTATTATTATTATTATTATTATCAGCACCGTCACCGTCATAAATCCGTTGACGATTGACCGCCGAAAACGACGATTCGAGTATACTGATAACGCACTCATGACGGGTAATTTGTTTTGAAACCGTCAGTCGGCGATCACAAAACAGTTGTATATTATATGCGAATGAAAAAAATATCAACGCCCTATAAATTACACAATAGCCATAATGATGATTCGTAAACCAAAATGTGCAATCTAAATTCCAGACGAGTGTTATATTAGGTATCTAAGTTTGTCGAGTTTGTTTTAATTCAAATAACTATTATGTATGCCTTTGTATAAATATAATTCTTGAGCTATCATAGTCATACTAAAGTACATACCTGATCAATAAAAAAAAAAAAAAATTATTACCTACGTGTAATTTTTTTTTAATTTAAATAATTTACGCATTACTATTTAAATAGTCCCTACATACATATATCACTAAAGCTACCATATATTCATTATCTAACTTATAATAGTTATCGTTTTAATTTTTTTAAATATAAAATATTTTTCTACAGAACGTAAAAATTTAAGTGAGAAGAAATAAGTGCAGAAATATGTACCTTATGTATTACCTAATATACGTCATGTTTATGATTTTATGAATAACTGCTGATAAGTAACTAAAAATGTAGCTACAAAATAATTTTTCTCTAAAATTATATTTTATGAAGTTCTTAATTTGCTTTTAAGTGATTTAAGAGCATTTCTGTGTTGAAAAAAATACAATGCTCTATATTTGTGTTAGAAAAATAAAATAAAATTTTTTGAGTTAATAGAGTGATATACATCATATCATTAACTATGTGTATTTAATTGTTATTAATTTATTTTTAATGTATATTATTAGAAGTGAAATAAAGATATCAAATATCCCTTCTTGATATTTTTTTTTTATATCCATGATTAGAAAATGATTACGAATATAATTTGATATTTTTATAATCGAAGTCATACACCTTTTTTCTCGAAAACAATAATTTTACAATAAGCTCAATGGTTTAGGTGCAGTGAAATCTATAACAAGAAACACATCAGTCGATGATTTGATGAGGTACTACAAAACAAATTGATTATAGTTATCGATTTCATCCCATTATGTGACATTGATAACTTATTGCAGTTACAAATGCAATCCGAAAACCCGATTTCTTTAGGATCGAAATTCTTAAATATCTCTCTTAATGCGTACAACTGATATAGTCACCGGTATAGATGAAATAAAATATTATTATCATTCATGATTTGCACATTCTAATAATTCAGATAGAATCTCAATTCAATAAACGTATACGATAAATAATAATAATATACAATATGTTTTAGTTACATTTATAGTATAGATTTACTGAGAGAGGTAAAAGCCAGCAATAAGTATAGTTATATAATAGTTAATAGAGTAACATAAATACTTAATGCATAAGATATCTTGAAAAATAGTTTAAATAATATCCTTTAAAATATTGAAACCAATATACCATTTATTATTTTATGTTTCGAATTATTATGATATCGTTTTTAAAAAATAATTTTACTACTCATTTCCAAACAAATTCTGATATCAGTTTTTCAAAAATTAGCATTAAGTCTTTATTTATTTTATCGTATTCTTATTTATTTCCTTTATTTTTAGTGATCGAAGTAATACAGTTATACGTGGGGGGGATATAACATGCCACCCTTCCCTTCCTTTTTGTAGTAATCTTCCATTTCCCACCTATTTTGTTCAAAACTATCCATCCTAGCTATTCTTAAATTTTTAAAAAATAATTGTTTTAATAATTTGTAGCTCTTATGTATACGCATATAAGCATATCAAACGATGTTGACTAATTTTGTTCATAAAAATATCCTTAAATGATCTTTTTTTTTCTAAAATTTTAACTTTTGACACCGAAAGTCAGTTGACCAAGACGCCACTTATTCACTAAAGATATAATTTCAAAATATCGGTATCTACAATAACACATTAGTAATCAGTAATCACTAATCGGTGGTAATCATTAATAATACTAAGTTGATTAACAGCATAGTAGTACACAACAATACCGATGATAGCATTGCGACGAATTTAATGAAAATGCAAAATAAAGGAATTAGCTGGATTAGAAGCCCCACCGCTTATTTCGACCCACTTCGGCTAATGATTATTTTAAAAATTTTTTTAATCCATGCGTAAAATTTTATTTTATTGAACCAATACATGTATCATACAGTTTTTATCCACAGTATAAACATAATGTATTTCTTGTGGAATGACAGTGCAATATTTTCATGACATTATGAAATAATGTACATATAATATAATATGTTTTGAACGTAATTGGTATAGTTATAGTTTCACTTTTTTTTTCTTTTAGTTAAATACCGATATTTAGTATGTCAACATGAAGCCTATCTATATAGAGTATACGTATATATAGTTACGCGCGATGAAATGATAGACGTATGAATAATATAACAATATTATGACCGAATAACGTTATTAGGTAATATCATACGAACTCTTCGGTTATC
Source organism: Pentalonia nigronervosa (assembly GCA_014851325.1). Lineage (NCBI taxonomy): Eukaryota > Metazoa > Arthropoda > Insecta > Hemiptera > Aphididae > Pentalonia > Pentalonia nigronervosa. The sequence continues at coordinate 250,467 of JACXSJ010000421.1, forward strand.
ATTTTTTACGCGCACGAATTTTTTTCCAACCAACTATATTGTTTCTATTATAAAAGTGCATTATGTTTATATCCGTGTAAAGGGGTGAAAAAAGTAACAAATAATAAAACTATACAAATATGGGTAGGTAACACAATTCACCATCGTGTACCATGTATACGGTATGTGTTCATCGGTGTTTAGCGAGAAAACTCATCTAAAGATTAAAAACATTTTATAATAACGTTTAACACGCGCTTTGGACATATACAATATTATAACTTGCACAGGACCCAGTAACAGCAAATTTTTGAACATTATATGGGATGCAAAATTTTGTATGAACAATTTGCATGTCCATGTCGAAATTGTTAATACGTTCGATAAAACTATACCTGGTTTTCATTAAGACAATTAACTCATCAAAACATAATATACCTAACCGCATATTCAATTTTATTTAATTTAAAACTCGTAATTTTATAATAATCTAGATTTTCTCAATAGCAGGTAGCTTGATAAAATATTTGCCGATTTCAAAACAATATTATATGCTATACGAAAAGTTGACAGTTTTATATTATGGAGAGGTCAGTCAGCAACATTTTGGCCGTCAGCTCTCAAATCCTAAAAATATACCACGCGATCACTTCCTATCTATGCAGTGGCGTGCTTCGTATCATTATTATGGCCTTCACTGCGGGTAATCGTCATAATCGGCGGGACACGTGTATTATATCGGTTCCGTCACACGACGGAAGTAACTGTTATTTTATCCGCAGACGAATCCGTTTACATCTCGTTTGAAAATACGCATATACGTCGCAATTTTTTTTTTTTTACCTTCCGTCTGCGCGCTCGCACGCACACACACACACACACGTTTGGCGGGAGGTTTTCACTCTCGGCGAGAAAAGCGTCCCCTCCTCCGTCCGTCGCCGAATGTCGATCGAATGCGGGAAATCTTCGGCCGCTGCTGCTCGTGTCGGGTTGGGTTCGGTTTGGGTCTGCAGGCATACAGTCGCACAGCCGCCGCCGCCGACATGTCGCAGTCTTCGAGTGCCGTCCGTCAGAATAGGGACGTCGATTAGTAAAATTGATTTTTAAATTAATCGTTATCATTACTGTACCGTCGTGTCGACTGCGGTCTCGAAGGAGTGTTTTTCCACATTCGGTTTACCGGCTGTCGGTTTTTCGTCTATGAAATCTCGTTGTTTCGCGTCCAAATGAATAATGGCCAACACCGTTGCGCCGACCATGACGTGTTGTAGTCGCGGGTCCACGGCGGCTGCCGGTCTGCTGTTTTTGTTGTCGTTGACTCTGAGTCACCCGGCCGCCGCGGAAGTCCGGCATGCCCGGCACAAGAGGACAGTGTCGGATCTCATGGAAGGACTCATGAACGCCATGTACTTTCACGTGGATCCGATGCCATTGCCGTCCACCGTAATCGCCCGAATCACTCATTTGGCGGCACCCAGCAAAGTTTACAAGTGAGCCGAATTCATTACTATTATTATTGTCGTCGTTATTATTGCTTTAGCAGACAATTATTTTTACAAACTATAGGTACGCATAACCTTTATTGGGGAGAGGGGGTCTTGCGGTAAACTAGATGGTTTTCAAAATTTTATTTCGTAATATATTTAAATAGACTTTTCTGCTAGATTAACGGGTTTTGTATAAATATAAAAAAAAAACTAATAACTTAAAAATATAATTTTTTTTGGAATATTTTATATTGTCACTTATACGTATTATAGTTGAATTGAAAATGGTCATTTTCGTACATTTTAGTTAAATAACATCGAGATCGAGAAAATTAAATGAAAATTAAACATTTGACTACCTAATAAGTACATAAGTAACATATATTTAAATTTGATTTATATTTTATTTCACTTTCTTTTTAATCATTTTTTGAAGGTTGATTATTGAAATTTTAATAGTCATTCAAATGTATTTAGTATTTATGAATAAATATGCATTTAAAGTATTCCATCCATCTTAATACACAAACAAATTAGAATTTTTATTTTGAGAGTTTCACTTTTATTCTTACATATCAATTTAAACACATGTCAAAATGAATATTACAGCATTTATAATAATTTTCGATTTTTTGTTCCGTGAAATTAAACTATTAGTTATAGAATAATAATAAAAAATAGAATATGTTGGTATTATATTTATTTTATTATTACTTCATTGAAAAACATATACTGTCATTACTGGTATTAAGAAGATAAAATCCAAGGAGGAAAAATCCATCGCAATAAAGACAAACTGTTTTATGTTTATCGTATACACTATACAAGTATATGATACAGGTCGTCTTGAAAGTTTTGCAGTTATTTCCAGACATTAACCAATTTCATCTCAGAATTTCACGCTTCACAAAACTTGGTACTCTTGTTTCTAATTTTTGATCCATTGGCGCTAATTGAAATTCATGAAAATACCCAATGGAACAGAATTCAATTTATGATATAAGTACTGTTCTATTCTAAGATTAAATATCGTATACCAACCATATAACCTATAAATTGGAATTTGCAAAATAATGGTAGATTACAAATATTCAATTATTTGGATACCAGATTTCCAAAATAAGATACCAAATGTCTACAGTAGAAATTAAACTGGCCGTAAATTTCGGATTAGATAAACTTTTGCAAACATAATATTATGTTTATTACGTGTCTTATACTTGGGTAATGTTAATTATTAGCAGTCCACAAATTAATCATAAAAACCATTATTTATATATTATAATAAATATAAACATATATTTATACTTTTCCATTTCATTAACTGCCACTTATAATTCTGTTTTTTATGATGTATCTACACCCATCTTTTTTAAATAATATTCGTTATTGCGTATTGAATTTCCTTTTTCTATTTTCTTTTATTGACACGTAATTAATTAATTTAATTACAACACTTTAATTGTACATTTTATTCAATTAATTTCTGTTGGTTTTATTATTTATGTTGTATTATTGTATATAATATCATGTTGTTATACCTATCGATCGACAACTGTTTCACATTTAGATTAAACAATTTTAAATAAATTAATATGCATTTTTCACTTCAATTAAATTTTAATAATAAAAGTATAAACAATAAATGATAAATTGGTAACATTTGTTGAAATACCAATGATCGATATTATAATATTTAACATCGATATTTGATATTTTGAAATAACTAATTTTCCTTGCATAATGTACTAGATAGGAAGTGTTTTTATACATACAAAGTAAAAATCGTAAATACTATTATGTATTGTGTTATTTTATAAAATTATGTATTGTAAATGATCGATGCCAAATACTTATTACCTGCGTATTATTTATTTAAAGATTTATTTTAATTTCCAATATGTCTAGAATATCGTAAAAAATATTAAGTATAGAATAGTAATAATATCCATACAATAATCACATCTGATTATTTCTTCGATTATTGTATTATAGAGTTTTTTTTTTAATACTAAAGTAATACAACTTATATTTAAACGAATTACACGATAATGTACAAAGTAGAAGTGGTGTTGAGTAAAGAAAATGATTGTAAGTATTTAATGATATTCATATTTATTTACCAAAATAATAATAAGATTTTTATGGGATTATCAATAAATCAATTACACCCATATAATCAAAATATTTTCTTTGATTGTGTTATTTTAAAAGCGCTCCTTATTCAGCTAATAACTATAAAATAACAGAAGTGAAGACGAACGACGAAACCGTGTTTTGAGTATTTTTCATTCGTCACAGATAATTTTTTATTATATTTATTTACTATTTATTATTTTTTGTATTAAGAAGAAAAGTATAACATTGTATAAATAATTGATCAATTTTGTTGGGCAACAAAATATTTTTACTTTAGATATTTATAGAGCTACCATTAGGTACATATATACACCATATAGATACCATGATGAACTGGTTCTAATCTTCTTGAAGTATCATAATGAGTATACAATAATTCATAATTCATGACTAAAAATGTTAAACGTTATAAGTTTATTATAACACATACAATCAAATATTTAAATTTCAATGCAATTCTTTTTTTTTTTAATTTCACCGGTGCTTTTAAAATTAATAATAACACTTTACGTTCCTTGAAAAATAATATTTATTAAACTATAATTAATGTTTCTAGTAGATTTATGTTAAATTTATGTAATAGGTTGTTTAAAGTTATTATTATTATGGGAAAATGTGTATTAGTCCATTTCATTGAACTAAATGATAAAAATGTGTAATGCAATTTTTTTTCGTATTTGAACTTCTATTAATATACTTAATCATAAATTCGATTCATTATCATTAATTTAATGTGTCTAGAAATTATACTACAATGTTCAGCCATACACGTGAATTTCTATTTAAATCTATGCTACTTTATGTCACGTACAAGACTATTGTTTATAATCATAATTTAAAATCGCCGCCCAAGAGAAAATACCTTTGTCCAATTTAAATTGTAGAACAATCGTTTATGAAACTATATTCAATTTATTTTTTTTAAAGTCTTTTTCGTGACATTTTCATTTTTATTTTGATACGGTAGATTGACGCGTTTGAATTTTTTCTACAGGTACGTTCCAGTGCAAACATTAAAATTATCAAAATTGCGTGCTCGTCAAATAGGTGAACCAAAATTAAGACTAAAATATCCGAAAAAAATTTCAATAGCTACGGAAGACTCATCATTGACATTGTTGAAAAACGATCTTCCGTGGACGCTACACCCACTTCCACCTCCTTTGCCAACGTCCAAGACAATTAAGCTCGAAGTGGATAAATCAATGCCGTGGGCCTTGCACCCGCTCCCACCACCCGTTAAGACGAAAAATTATTCCGATTACTATTGGCCAGACTCTAAGACACGACCAAGGTACTATTCCAAGTCGAAACCGCCGAAGCCGTTATACCGTTATGTCAATAATAATAACTATAAATACAAAAATCCAAAGGCTCACGCTAATTTTAAACCGATTTCGGAGTACAGCAAGCCTGCTGTCGATTACAAGTCCATCGTCCATCATGACGCCAAGCTGGACGATTATAATAGTCATGCTGATCATAAGCCCGCCGACTATAATAGTAATAACAACAAGCCCGACGATAATAGTAATTATAATCACGTCGGCTACCCGGTCGATACTTACAAGTACATCGATTACAAGCACACCGATTACAAGCACATCGATTACAAGTCTCCGGACTACCCGAAACATGCGATGGATGAAGAGCTGCACGAAAACAATAACGATGACGATCACTACGACCACAATGATGTTTATCATTATTCTCACGACGACCACTCAGCCCAAATCAACGATTCGCCGTCACAGCCTCCACCGCCTTCGGCCGAGTACGTGTCGCACATCAGCATCGAACCGTCCATCCAGATCGCGTCGTTTTCGGAAACGGAACTGCAAGGCGACGGCACTAATAGGGACAGTAACAATCTGTCCCAGGGCGATGCGAAACACAGGTCGTGTCAGTGTACGATAAACGGTCACCGGCACAAACGAGATGTGGTCGACGAAGACGACCACAATCGTCGTATTTCGCCTTGGACGATCAACGGTACCGCTGCGGAAGCCAACATTAATGACAACGACAATCGTACTGCGATCCGGAAGCCAACGGATTTGAACTTAGCGCAGTCCTCGCGGAACGCGTACTTCGCACCGCGTGTCGGACACGCCACAGACGTGCAAATAATCAGGTCACACGACATCACCGACCAATCAATGATAAACGGTCCTGATCCTGCGAACAGTCCTGGTCCTGCTAATGATCCTGGTCCCGCTAACGGTCTCAGTCCTGTGAACGGTGTGGGTTACGTGCAACGAGTGCGCAACATGAACCACGACCTTCCAGTCGCCCGGCCACCACCCGTCGAAGCGAAAAAGAACGACCCGACCGCGTTTAGGGACGAGAGCGACAAGTTCAAAGTGGACTTTGGTCGTGACATCAAGTCTCCTTGGGACGAGTCGAAATCGGCTGCCAACCAACAGGGACGGTACTCGTTGGTAAAACACGACGACGGAGGTGACGGAGGTAACTCGGGCTTTACGGACGACTACGGAAACCGGCCGATCAGGGACAGACCGGACACGCGGGGGAGAGTTTATCACACCGTCAAAAGCAAGGTGGAAAACTCGGATCGAGGTGTGTCGTTCAGCGTGCAAACTCCTTTTTCCGTTTCCAGTTTCTCGTCTAACGTCCGGCATCCGGAAGAACGACAGTCCCGGTTTCGTTACACCGGACACAAATCCGAGTCGTCGGCATCGCCATCGCCGGCACCGCTGTTGTCGTCATTCCGGACCGAATACTCGGAACCACCGCTGGACTTTGAACAGTTTGGCTTGAAGTCGGCTCTGGGCGATGACCAGCCGCTCAGTCCTGATCATTTTTCACGGGACTTGTTCGAAGACAAATCGCCGGACACTGCAACGATCGGTCGACCCTCGTCGCGATTTTCGGAAAGCTTCGGCACCGCCGCAAATAGACGACCCAATCCCGGGTTTTCGGGTCGGCCGGTCTCACACTTTTCGAGGAATTTCGGCCACGACAACGACGACCGGAGTCGTCTGAAAACATCTTTGAAACCGTTCCGGTACAACGCGAAACATGGGCCATCGCAGACGGCTGACGATCTGTTCGACATCCGGTCAAAGAGCGGACGTCCGTCCAACGAAGAATCATTCTTAGAATATTTCCAACCGGTCGTTATCGATTTCGATAAGTCGAATCAGGAGGACAATGATTTCAAATCGTTCGGCGACAGCAGTTACAACAACTTCGGCGGAAGCGATAAATCGAGATATTTCGGTAAGCCGGATACCTCGGTTTTTGCAAAATTCAAAAAGAATCAGAACTCTGATCAGCTTCGTTTGCCAGGCCGTTTGCACGAATCCAACGAGAACTTGTCGAGGAAAATGCTTTTACACCCTTCCACGTTTGACATAGATTAGCACGAGTGTCCAAATATTTATACATAACTACAGGTGATATCGTTGTTCAGCTTGCGCATAAAACTATTTAAATGTGTTTTCGTATAAACTATGATTTATTTACAATTGTAGATAAAAACCATCGAATGCAATATTAAAAAAAACACACATTTTACGAGTATCATTATGCACTCTATGTGTGTATGTAATTATTATCATTAATATTACTGTTTTAATACAATATATGCGAAACTATTTCCAACTATGTGCTAAAAAAAAATTGGAATATTTTTTATAAATATTATGATACAATGATATATTGATTGGTTGTTTCACCTTAAAAGCGAATTTTTGTCTTTATAATTGAATACAGTTTGATGTGTTTAAAAAGTAAATACTTTTTTTTTAGTTTTTAAGTATTTTACTTTATTGTTTAATATCATATTTAAATCTGTTATCGCTAATAAATTTAGGGTGCCATGTAAAATAAAATATTTTTAATATTGGATGAGAATAAAAACGTTTTTATACACCATGGTAACATTTAAATATGTTCTGTGAAACAGCTATTATTTTTATAATATATATACAGAACATTGTTTGCGATTAATTTGTACACTTAGAGCATATATAATGCACAAATAAAATGAACGTATTAATTTTAATTATTATGTTCATACCTATATAGATTTTAGATTAAATTATAAGCGTTTGTATGTTTTTTAATAATTTTCTTGATGGAATTATAAAACATGTAATTTAATTTATTTGTACAATGTACACGTATCGATATTTCAAAGGCTTAAATAGTCACTTATAATTGTTTCAGAAATACTCGTATGTAGGGGTATCTATTATACTGAAAGCACAGTATTTTGACAGTCTAAGCTCAGTTATATAGTTATAGTAGTGAATAAATATAAATACAATAAATATTATATAGTTAAGACTGCTTGTGCTTTGATATACTGAAAAAAAATTCAAAAACGTCTTGATAATTTAAATAATTATTAACGACTGTGATAATGAATTGATTTAGTATGGAAAATAATGATTTGGAAAATCTCGTTGGTAATGGTATAGGTACCTACATCGTACATCTCATGTTTAATGCGTGATCGTAAATTGTTTTATTTATACATAATGTCAATAATATCTAATACGAATACATTATAATAAACAGTTGATGAGTGTAAACCTATACCTACCTATTTGAGTCTCATTGAGACTATTTTAAAAATCGCCTTCATATGTATATAGTCCATACCTTTTTTAGAAACTCGATTATTTTTTTTTATCAGACGACAGATAGTAATATGTTAATACGTAGGTATACATAGGACATAGGTTAACAGGGAAATGACGGCAGACAGATGAGCACAGAGGACTAAAACATTACTGGGACCGACCCCACTTATAATGTGGTATACAGATTAAAGATCGAGAGAATGAATATGAGGAGATCAAATGAAAATATTTTTATTTCTAACCAAAAATGACAGACTGCAGTTTCGGAAAATCTCAATAGGTAGGTACCATTACATCGAGTGGTATAATAATATAGACGTGTCGTTGTACGCGGTTGCGTTGCAAGAAATTGAAAAAATAATGAATAATATTTTCATAGGTTTAAGCGGGTATATTAGTATCAAAGTTCAGTTTATATAATAATTTTTCAGCTATATAGAAAAAGAAAAATGTGTGTAGTTCCTTCCAGAGCTTCTCAGTCTTTGCAGTGTATTGCAATAAATTACGCGTGTATTAAATCGTTTTTCGTTTACATTTTATTTTTAATTTTGTATAATATTAAACGGTAATATTTTTTAGTTTCAGAAATAATTTTTAATGAAAAATTATTTCTAATTATGTTGGCGACCTAAATGCCGAGAAACACACCGGTCTACCCAAAATGTTTACATTTATTCATAACCATTCGTCATTTCCTCTAGTCCAATGACAGTGATTTTCTTTTTGTCAATAATTGTTTTCGATAATACAACTCATAATAATATTATCGTAGCGCGTACTGCTGCACTTTAAGTATATGAATTATCACGAGGAAACATTATGGTTTATAAAAGAAATCAGAGCGTTTACCTGCGTATAACTGGTAAACTCCCGTGGTAATAATGACCATGAGAGCTAACAACTTGGCGTACGTGAAAATGTCTTGCACGCGTGTTGCCCACTTAACATCCCAGCAGTTGATAAACGTCAATAACACTAAAAAAAAAAAACAAAATAAAAAAACGAGAATTATTTAGACACGGGTGAGTATTTTCGACAGGTGTCATTATATCGTATTGTAGTCGGATCATATATATATTTATTTTTTTAGCCTTAGAAATTGTATTCCGATTATTTCATATATATACCTTAACCTATCTAACAATAGTAATATTGAATACGTAATGCAGATAGCTTTTTTTTAACTATACATTATGTAGGTACATAATATACGTATATTTGTTCACTATAATATTATTGTTTATTGTGTATTAAATTTACTTTTTAAATAATGAAAACAGTGATTTTGTATACAAAACATGATATCATACCTATACAATTTCTAGTTTAATGAAGTGAACAATTTATTCACCATTAAATTACTATAAATTAAAATTTGAAAACCAGCTATTACATATGCTGCTAATTGATGCGTAGAGGACGATTTTCAATACAATATTATAATATTATACATTCCTACTATATTATAGGAGGAAATCTCGTGTTCTGGGTGAATTACATGGTACCGATAGAAGTTGCCCTTATACTCAATTAAATTAAATCATGGTTAATACTATCTCATCATTATAGTATTACATATGCTCGTATGACACTCACGACACATATCAATGCACAATTGTCTATAAAAAAATAATTTTTTTTTTAAAGTTTAAACTCAAAAATGTAAAATAACTATTGCTTCCAAACTTCTGTTTTAAACTTTAATTAACAACATTTGTGGTTTTGTTTTATATTCAGTTTCTATTAAAATTTTTTAATAGCTATATCAAAAACGAACGGTACACATTTACATAATACAAATAACGGTCTTATTGATTTCAGGAAAAAACTTTATTTGATTTTCTGGATAAGTATCCTACGCATTACTCCAATTAATTGAAATAACAAAATGCGACCGTCTTTTAAAAATTACTTTTATTTTAAGAGTTGTCCGTATATTCTTTCAGCGATTTGTTCTATCGTAATAAATAGGTACTTATACCTATACCATATGTATTAAATTATCACTAAAAAAAATCCAACTCGCTATAATAGCGAGTTATCATATCAAGTTAATATATATTATACGAATAAAATAAAATGCTAAATTAATTCAGGACTAAAACAATAATTAATATTAATACACATAAAATAAAAATATTTTATAAGTATTCACCTAAAATTAGTTGAAACTCAAATGCTTAATACTGGACGAATTTGTAATTAAACTATGAGATTATTATTATTAATTCTTTTTTATTTATCGATAAAAATACATCGGATTTAGACTTCATTTGCTTTTTTTATTTTTAACTATGTAATCTTTTCTTTCATTTTTTTCTGATTAAGTTATATATTATTATTATTTATACTTTTTTAAGAATATTAATATTTTAAGGTAGTCTTTTGATCTAGTCCCTGAGAACATTCTCCTAGTTTCTCCGTTTACTTGTAATGTTCTGTCAGTGTGTGTGTTTGATATAGTGGGTTACTTTACAGGTTTCACATATCAGTGGATTTTCTTACATGATTATTATTATTTATTATGTATGTTAACATTTCTCAAACAAGAGAGTGCTTCAAAAACGTCAATTTATCATTATTTATATAGTAACTTTAGTCCGTTGTATATTATTACATACATCGTATATTATGTAGGTTTAATACAGAAGTAGTCTATACTTCAGATCTATGTCAAAATTACACAATATACCTAGTGAGTACCTACGATAAATACATTTTACTTTTATAAAACTAATTTATTTCTGTTACTTTGTTGTTGGTTTAAAAAATATCAAATGTAGGTTAAATATATATTTTTTTGGGCCGTTTAAAAATTCTTCAGAATTTAATATTGGGTAGTTTTTATCAACATTTTCATAGATTAAAATATCTTTCATTACGAATTATAATTAGAAAATATAATTATTAAAATATATTTATCTAATGATTATGGCATCTCTAGTTATTCATTATTAATCTTACTACAAAATTTTATTCGAATTTAGTTAAACCCTAATCAAAATCTTCGTATAACTGTAAAAATAATATAAATATCAAGGTAAAAATAATTAAGAAACTTCATTTATTTAAATTTTACAGTAGTTAGTCATGTGAATAAAATAATATGTAATTTTAACAACACAAAAATGATAGACTTTAAATAAACTTTTACTACTTATAAATAACAGTTAGATTATTATGCGCTATTTGCCACTAGGTTATTCATCTTAATCTATGCTTTAAACGAAATTTCAAATAATAATTTCACTTGCTAGTTGCTTGAGCAGTGTATGAGCTAATCATGACCACGCAAAAAGATTCCTCCACGTGCGAGCACCGAATAGATACGTATAATTTAAATCTATTTTACACGTAAAGAAATATAATGTGATTTCGATCTCTTTATAAAATATTTTTTTTTATTGTTATCGTGACATAAAAATTTGTATCCACGCTATTGTCGTATATGTATTTATTATTGTTTAGGTTATATCTTCTTCACCACGAATTATTCACGAATATTGCTGTTAACAAGGTGTTTCCTTTCTGACTATTTAAAGGATAATAAAAATGAATTTATAAAGAGTGTAATATATTACTTGGTCTATATATTTTGTTGTTATTAATAATATTTATTTTGTTTAATGATTTTTTAAATTTTTTACACAGCTTCGCTTTATAATATGTATACTTAAAAATATATTAATATGCTTAACAGTTATCGTATAGTACCTAACCATAAAAACATATTATATTAAACACGCTATACTCTCCGTAAAAAATATGTTAAAATATTTGAATAAATAATATTTGAAACGAAAAAATTAATCAAAAGTCGGCTTAAAGATCTGTCGCTGTTATAATATTGTAGTAGTAGTGTTCCGTTAGATGTGCGCATAACATCTGGTGGGAGGCTGTGGGCGAAAGTTTCATTGATTTTTTCCGAGCTCCGGTGGAACGGTATGTCCACGTGGATTTTCCCATTGGAGAAAACCGCGCACGCGGTTGTTACGCACATCCGGCATGAAATATTCTTAAATAAATTATGAATTATTCAGGTTTAAGCGCTTATTTAAAAACAATAAACTTTTGTAGTCTAAAAAAAATGAAACATTACAGTAGTACGAGTTCATTAATCGGTGCATTTCACCATCAGCTAATATTAAATATGTCAATTATCGTATATTATTATTGTTATTATCTTTAATATTGCGAATCATTTTAATACAACACGCTTGCGTACTATTTGAGATCCTAAGTTTTCAAGTTAATATTAAAATAAAATATAACAGGATCAAATTATATGATCAGTTTCAAAAAAATGCTAATAATGACTTGTTCAAAGGGTAAATTTTTTTACTCAATAATTACTGATCAGTCTCTTAATACTGTAACTAATCATAATTTTTTGAATAATAAAAAAAAATTGAATGATTAAGTATTTCACATAACTCGCGTACTAAACTTGTAAATAAATAAATAATTTCAAAACAACATCATCAATGGAATGCCAATTATTATAGTATAGTTAATTAATGATAAATACCTACATCAAAATAGTTTTTACTTATTAGTAATTATATACATATGTTTCAATTGAAGTTTGAATATATTTTAAATCAGATACTCTATAATTTGTAATTGGTACCTCTTGTTATTTTTTAAGCTTTGATTTCCTTTAACATTTTAATACATTATTATTTATTACAAACTTGGCGGGTCAACAGTAGAGATCTGTTGAATACACTACCTAAAAGTTTACTGGACCGTATGTTATTGTCTAGATTTATTTTATTTTGTGATTTAATAATTTAAATAAAATTGCAAAATTGGTAAAATTTAGCAACATTGTACTAAAGTAAAATAAATTTACGTACGGATTTGTGACGTGAAAATGTACTTTTGATAAGCACTGTACGAAAATCGTATTCTATACATTGTTATCACTAAATATTATAGTAGGTACACAAATATTACATTATTATGTGCATCATAAATAGGGTAGTGGAAAGTATTTTATATGAATGCCTTTTGACTTTTGCTCGATCACAATATAACAGATACAGTATAGTACATCAGAAGCAATAACCACGAAACTTAAGAAATTAACGGCCATAGATCAAGTGATTGTTGGTTCAAATTATATATGCGTAATTTATCGGCCACGAAATTAGATCGAAATTTCACGAAATCGAATCTATTAAAAATAACAATTTGTGTTTGTTTTTAATAATATATCACTACCCAAATAAATATTTAGAAAATAATTATACATATATTTCTCTAAAATATTTGAATACATTTTAATATATCAAGCATACATGCGTATTCCGGTGTATGCCATTCTACAAGATATATTTTCATATTCAGGACATTTTTACAAGTTCTGTATCAAAAATGTACATAATGGATTTTCAATTTCCGGAAATTTTCTCTTAGAAATGTCTCAAAAAAAATTTTAAAATGTATCATCTAGGTACCAGCTATTACTGACATAATAAGATAAGCACTAAAGCTAAACTAATTTCAATAATCATATCCCAAGTAAGTAGTAATAAGTTTACGCATTTCGGATTACGCATATACATCTTGTGGAAGTGACATAATATTGACCAACCTATTTAAACAATTAGATGCAGCTGCAGATTTCTAACGTGACTAAACGGTTTTTTTATTTATCTGCAAATCTAAGTTGTTGTTCAGTATGACGTTTAAAGTTTAAAAAAATCTGTTTTTAATTTTTTGCCATGTACAGTAGATTTTGAATACAGTCAGTGTAAATTCTGCCGCTATGTTTGGCTATTTCAACTAAACAACGAAAAAAAAACGTGAAAGTAAAACATAGCTATAAAATCATTTTATTTCCCGAGAATTAAAAACGGTTAAAAAAGTATATCCGGCAGAAGAAATAAGAGTCCAGTTTGAAAACAGCATAACAAATACAATGTAGGTACAATGTACACAATAGGCTCAGCAACAACGAATATTTACTTTTTTTTATTATAATAATATATTCCTACCAACCTATTATTATTTATTATAATTATTATTGCGTTTTTACATATTTTAAGGTTAATAAATACTAATGTGCGCATCACTAATCCAATCTCGTATTTATTAACTCTATTTTTAACCTTGGCGCCTTATAATTTCCCGCCATCGACCATCGTCAATAGGTTTTTATGTTTTCTCTATTATTTCATAATATCAATCCATCGAGCTTATTCGGCGAATAGATTTGTTCTAGAAATAAGAAATAAGAGAGAAAATTATAAAATTTAAAAGCAATGATAAATAATTGCAAAAAAACCCCCCCATTACAAATCATATTAGATAATAAGTTCACCACATATAAAAAATATCATATATTATTTATTTTTAAATTGAATTAACAAAAAAAAAATCATTCTCAAAATAAAATTATTGAAATTATTGAAAACAGTAATCAGAAAACAGTAAAATAATCTACAATAACGACAATACTCGGTTTATAGAAAAGTATATGATTTCATATCCGAAGACTGCATTTAATTGTCCGTAAAGTAAAATTAAAGCTAATAAAATACATAACTCGATTTACAAAGAAAGGGGAACGGAGAGGAAAAGTTGAGAGAAACGAAAAAACATTAAATTTATGAATCTTTATTTTTTCTACAATGGTGCAAATACGGTGTACACTGAGAAGTATTCTCTGATTAAGTCGCTATAACATATGTAGTTTTACAATTTTATTCGCAGTTCAATGGAGCTTACCATATCATATTACAGTTGAGTCTGGATAACTCAAATGTCAAGGAGAATAAAAATAAATTCGACTTATGTATCTTCGAGTTACATACCTCAAACATAAGCAATTCAAGGGGTGAGAAAATATTCGAGTTGTCGAGGCCGATGGCCGACGGCCGATGTTAAGCTGCAACAATTCGGACAGTCGTAGCTGTAGTTTTTCTTAACTTTTACCGACCATAATTATATCTAGGTATTATTAGGCATATAAAATCGGCAGTTGATATACCTACCTATTACCCTATGGCCTGTTATACAAAACAGTCCGCTGTATATGATATAATGCGATCTGCGATAATTACCTATGCAACAAGCGGCCAGCAGTCGTGTCGACTCTTCGGGCGGATCACAGTCGGTATAGATGGGTTTCAACACGTACAGGCTAAACGTGAGGGCGACGATGGCTTGCGAACACGGTCGGACGATCATGCACTCCACCCACAGTCTCATGAAAGCTATGAACGGGCCAAACGTTTCCATGATGTACGCGTAGTCGGCTCCGGACTTGGATATCATGCATCCCAGTTCTGCGTAACAGTAGGCGCCGACCTGTGGAATAAGATAACGGGTTAAGTCAACCGCGGCGACGACCCGATAAATATAATAAGGCGTGTAACGCGTCTAATTGTGCAATACCGTAGTTATAGTATCTGTGGTCGCATAAACGATCGTTACATTGTTATAATATACGCCTAATCGTTATTTTAATGAATCTGCAACAACGAACTCTAAAGGTCTCTTAAACGCGATTTGCAGGTGGCCCGCGATCGGTCCATTAAGTTTTAGTGAACAATCAATCATTTTTGTACGTGAATCGGCATGAGACTGTCAAGAGGACACCCATACATAATATCCATAAGTAGGTATATCGTATTGTCTCAGTGCAGTCTCATTCGCACTACTGTGTAGTGACGTCTTATAGTCTACCTCAGCTGTTCTCAACCCTTGAATATTAGCGACCTAAGATGAATAACCATTTTCATGCGATCTTTTTGAAAATAACGTTCGATGAAAACCCACCCTCTTCTATCACCTTGATTTTTTTTTAATATTACCATAACTAAAAGAAACTTTTAATCTTCATTTATTTATTTATTTATTTATTCATATTACTTTATATCAATAAGTCATAATATTATTTATTATTTCATTACACGTCGACGTTTTAATTTTTTAGGGACTTTATGATTAAGAAATGCTGGCCAATCTAACCGGTGACGTAGCGAAATAATTCCAGTAAACGAAATTGAAATAGTGCAGGCGCATTTATAGCTAGGGTTGATATTGGAGTTCAAACACTTGTTGATTTCGAGAGGAGGATGTTTTCAAAATAATGTCAATCGTCAATCGATGGTACACGCGTTCCCTTAGATTTATAATTGTGACTTCATCGTTAGACAATACATATTTTATAGAAAGGATGTGATTAAATTGTCTATACCACAAAATAATCTCCACTTCAAGTTTGGCTAAACATCTTTAAACTCTAATATCAACCACAAACGTCACAATTTTACACTATTGCGTAATGGACTTTTGCAGTATTGCTTGTTAGGTATTGACGGATGATAATGTGTCCCTATGGGTCATACGACGTATCCTCTTATCATCATACGTTAGTCGTCAAGTATACATTTGTACAATATACATCATTTGGGCAAGTGTAAATTATTATATTATATGTATGTAAAAAACTCTCGCGTATTTCAATTTTTGACTAATTATTTGTAGGTACTAACGATGAGTATCGTCCATTGGTCGAAATTCGACATTAAAAGTCGTTTTAATATTGTAAAATCAACACTTTCTAAGATATTATATTTCTTATCGCACAGACAGTTATTAGTATCGCTGTTCATACTTCTTCTTTATTTATTTGTATAAATGTTTTATGTGGAAATGAGTTGTTGTCATGTTGAATCTATAACCTAAGCAAACATACAGACATAACCTTTCGATGTACATTTGAATAACGAAAAATAATTGACTATTATTTTGTTTTATTATATAAATTAGTTAGGTTAAGTAGGTACTGATTTTTATATTTTGTACAACCCGACATCACCCGGGAAATTTTTTTTTATATTTTATTTTGCTTTGGAGGGCGTTACGTTGCTATATTCCTATTTTCGTTTTTTACCGTTTTTTAATAATATGTGTAAACATTTTTTTTTTATACAACTCTACTCGACAACATATTTCTAATGATTCGTCTATCCTTATTATGTTACACAGCGGAATTAATGGTACGAAAGAAAAAATGCATGAAAATTAATATATTATTATAGATTTTAAATAATAATAAGGCGAGATTTTTCACCAATGAATTTATAAGGATATTATAGCATATTATTAACACTGCCTTAAATTTTCAGCGTGAATACCAATGTATAATGACTTAACCATAGGTCTGAATTAACAATTGTTCTGTTGTAACGATAAAATATAATAGTGAATAGCAATGCATTAAACTACATTAATTTAAATTCCGAACACAACTCGGAGAGCGTTATTGTTGGAATTTTTTTCTTTTGAAATTTGTAATACCTATTCCTATTATATACAGTAAACTCAGTGAAGTATAATATTTCATTCGTTTCATTCGTGATTTTCTTATTCTAAACATACGTTTATCATCACTGTTGTAAATCGTTATGCGCAAGGCGTAGCCATCTTAGGAGAACGCTGCCGATTTTTCAAATTTTCCACATTTCTATAAAATTGAAAAATTATATTTTATGTTTTAGTTGCCACCTTAATTATAATATGTTTCCATTAATTTACTGCCCAAAACTTATTTAGGATGAGGTGTTGATAGGGGTATTTAATCAACAAAAAGACATCACAGGAAAATCTTTCAAGCCTAATATAATTGTCGGATTTGTTGACTATTTTTTTTTATCTGAAAAAAGAGGACTCCCAACAAACTACATCGAACTCCATTTTTTTTTATTTTATTTCAAACAATGAAACAAAATAATTTGTAAAAAAAAGCTTAAAATTGTTTTATTTTTAAAGATTTATTATAAAGTTTGAGATTAAAATAGCCTGTAGAATATTACCATCTATTAGTTAAAAAAAGAAATATCGAATTTGGTTGATTTTACAGGACAGTATAATTTATTATTCCCGTAGACTGTATTTTTGTGGATCAAATGATATTGGCACCGGGCGTCTTAAACAATATACTTAATAATATTATTATAATATATTTTAGGGTTAAGACAATTTCTGGTAGCGTAGCGCGCGGGTTTATTAAAATGTCAAAATCTTTAAGTTACTGCAATAATTTACATTTTGTTTAATTTTTATTGAGTTTTTGATTTTTTTTTTTGAAGATAACGATTTAGAGCATAGGATATTTTATCATCCAAAATAATACTAGCAATAATAATTATATGCAAGTAGATATACCATCGAAAATACGCCGGACAAGACCCAAACGATTAGCGAAGCGTTCACCGAGCCAGTGTTTTCCAACACGCCCGTCGGCGATATGAATATTCCGGATCCTATGATGCTGCCCACGATAACGGTGACGCCGTTCAAAAGGCTCATTTTGGGTTTCAGTTCGATCCCATCTTCTTCGGCAGGGGCCACGTCTGCCTCCACCGCCGATCCGTCTTCCTTCCGCTTCACACCCATTTTTCTCTCTTGATTATTGTTACTTATCGCTGCAGTTGTTGCGGTCTAAGACTGCGGGTGGCTCTGTATATATACTCACGGGTTTTGGATCTGAAATGCAAACGTTTTAATAATAGCGACAAACGCGTACGAGACACTCGTAACGTGTATGTTGATAATTATAATTGTGATTTCAGTAACAAAAATGTACACGTCTCCAGAGGACGTGGATTTGAGTATAAGTCTGAACAGGTGATTAGACGTCGTGAGATAATATATTAATATACAATTTATAGAGACGATGCTTTATAAATTTGTAATAATATGTATAACTGATATTATAGCTGATAGTTATAAACTATTGCAATAATAATATCGTGTATATTATATACTGCGTTTATTTTGTGTACATTACAATTATATTAAGTCGCGGTCATTATTATATTGTTTAATGATAACATTTTTTTTACACTAAGTAGTGATACTGCACTTCGACAAAAAAGTGCAATACGGTTTTTTTCTACGTCAATGTGGTGATAGAACACAAGTTAAAATTTTACCCGGACCTTAAAAAACAGGCTTGGCCCAACGCTGTCACTTAGGTTTTTGTTTGAAAAATACATCAATATTTCGAATAAAATATCTACCTTTAATGCAATTTGATTGATTCAGTATTTGCCTATTGAAGCGCGTAGTCTTATAAATGCCCTAGCTAGTATACCAATATACATAAATAACGTAGGTAAATTTTTCAAAATGATTCCAATAAATTAATTTTTAATTAAGTTTCTTGCAAGTGTTAAACGACGTTGGTAACTCGATTTTGTCTTCAAAATTATTTTATATTAATTTAAGCTTAAACAATATAAAAGGTTTATAGAATTAAAATTAATGATTATTAATCAGAGACAATACATAATAAAGTGCCTAATATGATCTACATTTTTTGCAAATATAATTATTGTTGTAGAAAAGATTATGTGGTTTTCATAAAAATACATTAATAATAATGACGTACTAATCAATGATTATTTATAAATTATAATCTAATATTTATAAAATTATGAACCATTCGTATACTTTTTATCTTCTCTTTAACTCTCAGTTCTAGAATAATCGTTAATTTTAATATCAGACAACGCTACCGTTTAACGATTAACGGTGTGGAAAACACTCATGAGAAAAAATAAATATGTTTAATATGCATAGGTACACATAATATACAACTTTATTTAAAATGTAAATAAATTGACAGACTGCTAATAAATAAATGTAATGATAGACTTACAACTTGTATTTATAAAACACTAGTAAATGTATTATTTTAATGAAGGTAACTCGTACTACGCAAAAATTACGTATTATAGGACCACTTTATTTCTGCACAAACTTTCAAGTGTTTTAATTTTAATCACGACTTTGAAAATATACTTTAAATATTCGTATAAAACTAATAAGAGACCTTAATTTTTGCTTGTTACTTAGAACCTTTTGAACATTTTCTTTTACATTATATGTGCGCGAGACTACTGTTATGTTTTTCACGGAAAGAAGAGTTTGTCAGTCGTAGAACAAATTGTCTATGCCACCAAAATACCGATGTATATGTTTAAAAAAAAAGCAATATTATTAAGCTACCTATTCGTATGACTATAAAAAATAAATATCTTAAACCGAAGAGACAGTTTTAAATTTATTGTAGTATATGCGATGGTTTTTAAAATTATTTTCTGTATAGGTACGTGCCAGAGTCATACCCTCCTATGTGGGCTGCGCGTGATCGGTTATCATAACGGTATGGATAAATCGTTTATTATTATTTTTAGTATAACAAATAAGTATATCATAGTAAATCCACAGTACATTCACCAGATATGAAAACAACGATCGCCGGTAAAGTCTGTGTAGCGCACAACTAGTAGTACGACAATAAAAAGGTGCCTATAATGTGTTTTTAACGAATAAATTCAGTCGCAGACTCTCGCCCGCTCGGCGGCGTGGCTGCAGTCCTGCATATAGACCGCACGTGTAATATATAATATTATTTTATCGTGTCCGATCGACGTGTTACTCGCCTGTGTAGACAGATCAAATACGCACAGTTTTATCGAATCACGTCCAATAATTTACTGGCCGAGTGTCGAAAAAAACTATATCATCGTATTATTGTGGTATGTGCACACAACATAATACATCATAATACGTATATAATAATAATAATAATAATAATAATACGTGTGTCGCGACTACTCACCACTGTGTCATCGTGGAACGAATAAAAAAAAAAAAAATAATATTATCCGCTGTATAAAAAATAACGGCGTGCAAAATGTTTGAAGGCGTCGTCTCGTCTGCCGGTCAACGGTTCGGTTACTGAGCAACGCTACTGCTCCCGGTCACCGCCTGTCCCGTGACGCCCGACCGCGGTATTTGCATATGTGTGTGTGCGTGTGTGTGTGTGTGTGCGCGCGCGCGCGCGGGCCCCCCGAGCCTTTTTCTTCTCTTCGTGTGCGCGTGTGCGTGTCAGGATATTGCCAATTCGCAGGCGCAATCCCTTCGAACATATGATGACGGGCGGGCGATCGGCCAGAGTAGGCGCTATTTAATTTCGCGCCAAACAGTCGCGGGCAGGGAATACGAGCGACACACTCGACACAATAATACTCGGTTGTCGTCGTACGCGCACACACACGTGCACACATACTGTGGCAGTATTTAGAGGAGGAGTGATTTTTTTTTTTTTTTTTAGCGAGAGGGTCGGAATCAATAACGAAAACGGCATAGATGAAAACTCTTATAATGTTTTTGCTGATAAACTTATGTTTTGACTTCTCTCCCCCCCCCCCCCCCCCCCTTCCCCTCCGACTGCCTAAATGATAATTAATGAACAGGATAATAATTTTTAAACTTGATTAAGATTTTATAAGGAAGTTTTTAAATTTTTTTAAGGAGTTTCTGGTCGATTGATTCTTAATCATCCCCTCTACTGGGACACGACCGTGAGCCATAATGTGTGTATACAGGACGTATCTAGGAGTCTAAACGATTTTATGAAGAAATCGCAGTAAAATATATCTTTCGTTTACACCATGTATTACAATAAGTATAATGTGTTAATTAATTGAAATGTTAGTAACTCTAATTCATGACTATTCTTAAATATAAAGTACGAATATTTTAGAGCAATATTTTTTTTTTTTTATGTAATTTATGATGACTTGTGCATTTTCAGTGGCAAACACGGACAGTGAATGTCATTAAGTCGTCGCCGGGTTATAGGTAAAATTATAAATTACCATACACGAATTTTAATTATTAACTATAGGTAATAGTGACAGCATAATCGTGTACCTGTATTTATTATACCATGCTTTTATAAAATGAGCGGTCGTTTACTATTATATAGTCGTAAGAAGTGTAACAGTTTACACCTAACAGATTATTTTTATTCTATTTGTAGGTATTATAGGTACATTCAATCTATTTCGTGGGTACCTAAAACATGCCTACATATTCTCTCAATAATACTGATTAAAGACTGTAGGTGTAAATGTATGTAATAGCTAATGATTATACAAAATATCTACATACATTCCATTTAAGTATTTTATTTTAGTAAAAAAGTATTCGCAATCTATACAGTATACATACCTATATAATATTATGCCTATACTAAGTATAATATATTATTGTAACGTGGTAAGTGACGACCAGTTAAATATAAGATAACTAGGGTGAGTCGTGGAAACCTGTACATATACCTAATTATCGTAATCGAGGTTGATAGATAAAAAGGATCTTTTAAATAAATATTTTAAATAACCAGGACTCAATTTCAATTATTATTAGGTTTTATTGTAAATATACTTACAAACAACAAAACTTACAAAGGAGGTAAATTGAGTTTCACAGTATAGTAGGTGGCTGTATCGTAGTCATACGGAGTTCAGTAATATAAAAAGTGTTAATATCTGTTATATCTACAGTGAACTAACTGTTCTTAAATGATGCAACAAAGTGGTAAGATGATAAGACGCCGCCGATAGTGCTGTATTATCCAGTGGTGGACTATGAAAAAAAAATCGACCCGGGAAAACTATTTTGACGGCCCTCAAATTTGTTTCGTCCTAGATATATTAAGTTATTTTTTTAAGGTATAAATGCATGCTAATTTTGAAGTTGTATAGAATATATTATCCTAAAATTAGTAATTACTAAACAAAATAATTCATACGCTACACTTAATAAATACAGAATATAATATTAAATTTAAAAAAAATTAACATATAGAATTTTTTTACCTAATAAACACTTTTATTTAACAATCTCAATAATGTGACCACTCGGAAAAGTCTAGATATCCTGCCAGCATAAATTCGCTCACTGGATCACTGATCTACTCGTAAGTAATGTCGTCACGTGGCGTCGTTTTATAATAATTATCGTACTTTCTGGGGATTATCTAATTCTGCAGCTGTCGATTCACACGATATCGGATTATCGTCCGGTGCCTGGACAGGGCAGGTCTCGATGACTGACTCGTCCGCCGAATTCGACAGAGCTGGTTTTGGTCGATTCGCTAAGCGTAGGACTAACCGAAATCGTCGTGGCAAATTACGCCAGCCAGGCAGCGTTTCGTTATTATAACATATCATTAGCCCAGTGATCGAGTTGGGAAATTGAAAGAAAGGGAACTCAAACAGAAATCGAATAAACAGCGTTTCAACTGAACATTAATTTAATACTAACCCGTGTCTTTTGACCCGGGTGCTTTGCCCCCCCCCCCGCCACCCTTAATTACTATCACCATATTTTGAATTCAATAATTCCTAATATAAATTACTTTTAACTAAGTGTTAATAATTTTAAATATAAAATGTACAGTGTCCTTGTATTAACTGTAATGCATACTATTTGTTGTCATACCAAACCGATATTGAAATATATTTAACCAGAGTGAAAACTATTAACATGTATGGCAGTGATTTAGCTATAATGTAATTTTTGTATATAAATATATACTAGAGTAATTTATAAACTACAAAGTATAAGATAGGTAATAAGTAAAATATTACTGAAGTACAATAATGATATTAAATGATTGTAATCATTTTTTTATTTTTAAATTTATAATAAGTAATCTCGTAAACTTAGATAATATTTCGTGTGACATACGTATTTTTATTATTATCTAAATGAAATAAAAAATAAATTTCCACTTAAAAGATGAACATCTACGGTAGACGTACGAGTATTCTTTTACTTATATATCTAATAAATTATTTTAAGATTTCTATAATATGTAAAAAGTAATTTGCCTGTGACGTGGTTAAAATACTACACGTAGGTAAACATTAATGTATTTGTGTGGGTGATCGGTCAAAATATCTTGGTTAAAATATCTTTAGTCAAAATGTCTTTAAACAAAAATGTCTTTGAATAAAATATCTTTTATACTAATTTTTATCAGCTTATTAGTTATTACATATCCACGATCGACATTTTAAATTTTATTACACATACAATTTGTTAGGTAATTATTACGTGTACATTTTATGTCATTAAAATAAAAATGGTAGAAACCTTATCTGTTGATTAGGTGGGATTTTCGTAACTAAGCTGTAGTTGGGCGTTTAAACAGCTTTATATATCATTTATAATAAAAATATTTATACTTATTATATTTATTACATTTATACCTAATCAGCTCTTTTATATTTTTATTTACTCTATTCAGATAATCACTCTTCGAGCACAGCCTTTAGTTTTTTAGGAGATATTACTCTGTACCTAATTTGTATACCTTCAAGCCTCTCGATATCTTATAACTATAATAGTATGTATAACAATTTATTAAATTAATTACATGAACAAATATTTTAAAAAATAAGTTAAAAATATATTTTGGTCAGACATTTTTGTCATAAGATATTTTCACAAAAGATATTTTGACCAAAGATATTATGACCTAGTACCACTAATGTGTACAGTATACCCATTCGTGTCCAAAGAACCGGCGGCCTACTGTGGTTCCCTAAAAATTGTAATTTATTACATTTATATGTTATACTAATAGTTTTATCTGCAACTGATTATGTTTTAGTAATTGTTCGATCATATCCACAGGAATTACGGCCCCTGATTATGAGGTTCTTGTTTATACATATATTATTTATCACGGAACAACTTAAGCTCCCGTCGAAACACTCTTCGTTTTTCAATTTTCTGGCTGTTGGAGTTTTACGCCAGTTAGCTTTGTCCACAAAATACTAATATACCAAAAAGAAAAAATAACAAATTTATTTTAATTAAATAGGTACATAAAAATATGTTATGCAATAAACACAAATAATAAGAGTAAAATCGTACATTGTTTAAGATATTTTAGTTCATAACTTCTTAAAAGTAATAATTAACAATAAGTATGTAAAATGAGATATAGCGTATATCATGGAATATTGAACATAAAAATTACATTAACCTTATCAAAATAATCTCTATCTAATAAAAGTATTACAATATATTGTCATAAGTTGTAAACATAAACGGTCATATAAGCTTATTGTACCTATACAGATTGTACATTTTCTATATTTTAAAAAAAAATTTATAAGCAACTAATATACAACTACTATTTTTAAATTGGATATATTAAACAAATTTTGAATTTTGTAATTCAAATATTGAATTTATTTGTTTATTAAATTTTTAACCGTTTTAAAAAAAATCAAATGGTATTACATTAAATATACATTAAATATTACCCAAATTTGTTTTATTAAATAAAAAACCAAATTATTGTAATTTATGAGATTTATGAACTATAGTGTTAGAATAACATATAAGACTTAGCATCACCAATATTGTATCATGATAAACCTTATAAAGATTAATTATCTGAAATTTTTTTTAAAAAAAAAACCCAAAAACTTTTAATTTATAAATTTAAAAAATGTAGTGTTGTATGCCGTATTTTGCAATGTTTTTTCAACCCTTTTATCGACAATGTTAAGTCTCTACGCAAATTTATGTCGAGCAGTCATCATTAGCTTCATTAGTTCTGATATGAATGTGATTTTACCAAGTGACAGACTTAAAGGAATACCTATCATATTCTGTGGTTTATGGGATGGTCCAAATAAAACATCCGCAATAAACCACATCATATAAAAACTTCACCATAAACAAAAATAATAATAACAGGCTGATATTCGCCGTAATATTAAAACTAACGAAGCTGAATGTGCTACGCACTAACGACTTGTACGACGGAGACAACAGATGCATAAATCATAAGTAGACGTGTAATACTTTAATTAATAATTAAACATCCAACCATACTTTCAAGTTGTATGGTACGGCTTGGAAAAACGCGATTGAACGCCGCCGCCAGTCGCAGAGATGAGCTGCGGCGATTACTGCTCTGCTATGGGACAGCTTTAGAAGTCGTTGCGGCCGACGACTGTGCCAATCCGTAAGCACTTAATAAACTGCGGAGCGGCGATCAATCGCGTCTATTGAGGATACTCTATCGAGGATAAGAATGCCCAAATTTGCGCATGAACACTGATTACTGAGCCGCCAGCAGTTATCTTTTTCCTATATGATAATGGGTAATGCTATGAGCAAATACCATATTATATTACACAGTATTTGCTAACCTTACCTAAGATAACTTCCAACGGTTCAGTAATCAGTATTCATACTCGAATTCGAGCATTATTATCCTGAATAGAGTATAGGAAACCGTGCTTTTAAGGTGTCGACAATTGACAGTTCAATTCGATAAGCAAACACAAAAATTCAAGAGCTGGAAACGCCAAATCCTTCCTCTTTTTATTCAAAGCCTATAAGTCTAAGGTCGAACCTATGGTTAGTTGAAGCTATATTGCGACGGTAGTGGACTATCATTACTGGTCGTGCGTTTTACAATGATCATTTCTTGCCAATAGGTATTCGATAGTGTACACATATAACAATAGAAGAAAACATTTAAATATTAACAAAAGAATATCAGACGTGTCGTAGTCAGACAGTCAGTGGTATGACGAAAGAAGTAATCTCGGGACGGCTACCTCCGAGTAATTTATGGTGTGCTAGGTGACTGGGTAGCTGGGTAGCTGAGTGGGTTTTAATAAAGTATTAACTTATTTATCTGGTATGGGCTAATGACTGGGATAAACAATTTGTCGTGCCACCGAACATAGTATTTACTACTAGTTAATTATCATAATTTTTAAACACGGTTTTAAAGCCGAGCTAGAGTTATACCAATATAATAAAAGAAACTAAATACAGTCTATTCGAATTAATAATTCTTTTGGATAGGTATGTGAATACTTCAATCCCTAACTTTTACTTAAACCTGTATAATTCTTTTTTAAATAAACATTGAATTTTTTTTGTTCTTTTAATCATATTTGCCTACTATCAAACGTGTCCCCCTCTCAATTTTTTTCATTTTTTGACCTTAGTTTATTTATAGAATTTTCAATTCATTTAAAAATTATATTGGTTTGATTTTTAGAAATAATCATCATTTAGTCAAACATTTAGTATTTTTTGTATTTTTGAACTTAATGTAATAATATTTATATATACGATAATTTAAAACCATGGTTATAAATAGTTGGTATTAATTCTAATGAGTCTCGCCGTTTTAATCTAGTTGCGTCTTACAAGTTTTTTTAATTGTGTTACTAAATTTAGGCAGCCCAATTTATTTTTATTGTCATGCTACTTTTCTTAACTATGTAAGTACATGTATTGGTGCATGGGGTTGAAGTGTTATATGATATGTATTTTGATGAATTAAAGAAATCGGAAATTAAAAATAGCTTTTGTCATATTATCCATATCCATCAATAATATTATATACATTACCTTTATTCTAATTATAATATACACATTATAGTTTTGATAATATATTTTAATTTTAATTCATCGGTCATCGAAACGTTTGTAAATTGAATAACAGGTCAATAACTTTTAAGACGCAGTAATAAAATTAGTGCCAAAGTACACCCCGCTATATCCCAAACGATGCCTCTGTGTATTCTTATTGAGGTGGTCGAGCTGAGGATCTTTATTAATTCTGGTTGGTTACTTTTTGTTTTTTTGACGTTACATTTGTTACACGGCGTACTAAGTATGCAATATTAGTACACATGGACATACAGAAAGTATAACGTAATGTTGAGCCACAGAATAATAAATTGATTAAATTATAGAAAATGTAGGCAATACGCTGTTTTTTTGGTTTTTGAAAATGGGTGTAACACTTTTATTTATTATAGCCATTATACACATATTCAAAAAGAAACATTTTTTTAAGTAACTGAATTGCATAAATTACTTCTATCTGCAACCTATAAATGGGCATTTTTTTATAATGTGCACCGCATACTAAAAATAAGTTCCTAAAAATCTAAAAATTAAAATAATTACAGTAGATAGTGAATCATGAATGAACTATTAGAGATAAGGGTCTTAAACTCTTCTCTGTACTTCTCCTAGCTAATGTGATTCCAATTTCTAACAAAACCCTAAAGAACAAAATTCATTCTCCAGTTTTTGAGATCTACGTTGCTAAAGAAACATCTAGCTACAATTGACTATTTTTTTAACAGTTAATTAATTAATTTTTTATTTTTAAATTTAACAGTTTGTATCTACTTGACAAGCACTTTTTAATGAGCTATCAACCAACTTTCTAGCTCTCCTAATTAAAAAAAAAATGTTTAAAAAATAGTTTTCAATGCTGAACATATCAACACTTTTCTGGAGAAATCCAGAATGGTAAGATGGTAAGATTTTCGTTTTTTAGTAAATACATTGAGTTAAATTACCTTAATATAATTGACTACAAATTAATTATGTGCCTGTCTTTAAAATTCACAATCAAAAGTATAACTATATATAAAAATTTAAAAAATATTCATAATGAATGAGAACTTTTAGAAAACAATATTCAAAAACGAATAAAAAATGTATATATATATATATATATATATATATATTATTTGGCTGTAATTTGTAAAGATTCTCCTTGACTTCTATCATTGTTGTATATTAACCATCAATTGTAATATTTACATTTATTGTAGATATGTACATTCAAAATAAATACTTGTATATAGTCATAGTCAATATGTAGATGGTCATTTGGAAATCTGCCACTGACTCCAAATGTATATTTTCAATAATTTAGAATATAAATAGTACTGATAATAGTATATAGTAAAGAAAGAAAAGAATTAGAATATTTTTCTCAATTAAATTATTTTGCACAATAATTGCCTAAGTGCTGACAAATAATGTAAAAATAAATAAATAAACCCAATAAACTATAGTAAATATTATGGAAAATAATTAGTTATTATTGTATATTTGTACAACCTCAATATTGTAAAAATCCTATTTATAATAAGAATATTATGCTTTGATTTAAAATCAATACTTGAATTTATAACTGTATTAAATACTTATTTTTAATTATAAAATAACCACAAAGTTAAAATTAATTTTAAAATAAAAATAATAGAATTATCTTAAAAACAATACACTATTTAACATTTTAATGCTCTTATATCTAACTAATGTGTACAATTTGTACATGTAATAAAGAAAAACTATATTATTTTTTCTTTGTTTTTGTTTTTAGTACTGATCCAGATCCTGAAAATGGTTTAATCCATCTTTGATTTTCAATCTGAAATGCCCAATATTAATTTATATTTATATTTTAATTTTGTATTAATACAATTTTTTAATAATATATTAAAAAGTAAATTTATTTATTTTATTTATAAGAAATATATATTATAAGTTAAATAATATCCATAATATATAATAAAGTAATTATTACCTCTTTGTCATTAATAACAGGGCGGATGTTCCTTAAGAACTGTATAGTTCCTAAAATATAATCATAATCTGGAATACCTCTTTGGTATGATGCTTTAACTTGATTCAGCAAATCATCAATATTTTCTTTCTTTATTTTACCATCTAATCTATTGCCTGAACCTTTGAATGCTATAAAACCAGTTGGTTCTGGCATTAGATCAGCAGGATCAACCATCATCTCTTCTGTAACTGGTTTTTTTTCATGATTAGGCTCTTGATAACCAACTGGTGCAGCAAACTCAACATTCATATCACATTCAATAATACTAACAGCGTTACCTGGTTTAGTTTCTAACACACACATTTCATAAATTTTTTGATTATACTTTATGGCTATTACATCACCAGTCGTCAGACAAGCAAAATTACGTAAGCAATTTTCTAAGACAGCCTTTGGGTTGGTAATATCTAAAAATTCAGAATTTTGAGGTTGAAACTTTGAAAAGGTGGCTACTTCTAATGAAACACTTTCAACTTGCACCATATCTCCTTCATCTAGCAATAAGTTTTTCATCATCTAAATAAAGAACGGTTAGCAGATCAAATAAAAGTCACAATAATTAAAGAACAAATCTAGTTTAAATTCCAGACCTATCATTTTTTTTAAAAATACAAAAAAAGTGTCTTATTATAGTTAAAATATTTTATTTTTAATTACTCATTTCAGATTGTAGTTGTTTTAAATTATAATTAATATTTTATTTATTTATGTAATAATACTATAATAAATATTTATGAATATATTTATTAAATTGTATATAGATAATGTTATTATGTAGTTTTCTACAGAATTAACTCTATTAATTTGATTTTAAAAATATTTAAATTTAGTTTTAATCCAAATCCTGGAATAATTAAAGATATATGATTTTATCATTGTGTAAATTTCATATAAATTTATTAAAAATACCAGTGTGGAATCTCAACTAAATTTATGCCTGATATAACATGAGGTATAATCAATACCCAGTAAGGAATGTATATTTTTTCTTCATCTGCGATAAACTCTAAGACACCACAGTGTGTTTGTCTCTTGCTTCTTTTGTTGGATAGCTTGAACAACATTGGATAGTTTATATTTAACCGAGTCAATGCTTCTAGAGCAGATGGAGGCATTATAACTGAAACCATTTTATATTAAGAAAATAATAATACACACAAATAGAATAAAGTGACTTCTACTTTTTCCACCACGTTCAATATCTTCTCGTTCACTGCCAGGAAGCATTGACACTGACCAACATCTGTATGTCATATTGAACGGTCGGAGTATGTCATTAAATAAACTCAATGAAAACTGAAATAAATTTTCATTAGTTCAAACGAGTTTTGAGCTTTAACAGTGACGAAAAATTAGTAACTTCCTTACCATTGTATTTTAAAAGTTGATTTTTGTGGATGTATTGTTACCAATTTCAAATTGTGAGTGTAAACGTGAGTACTAACTACTGAGCAGTTATCAATAATTATGGTAATTAATTATTAAAATGAATATACAAATACTTATAAGTTTACTATTTAATTGTCATTCAATAACATTGATCATTTTACATAATAACAGTTATTGTGAAAAATAACGATTGACGAATGACTATAGCATTTATATTATTGTAAAACAATGCTTTATAATAATTATTAATTGTATGCATATACAAATGACGAAAATAAAAAATAAAAATTTTAAATTTTAATGCTATCACTATATAAATGATAACAAAAACATAGTAACCAAGATGGATGTATAAATATTTATAAATCCACTTTCATAGTAACCACGGTTATTCAAATTATTTTTTTTTTTGATTAAAAGTTTATTGAAAATTTGGAACAAAATATTATATTTTGTAGAACTACAGAAAAATATTCTATATAAATTGTCCCAATGTTACGCGACAACTATTGAATCAGAGAAACACAGATGTCAGATACAGAATAACATGTTATCAGCACGACCCTATAACCATAGTATACAAGAAATATACATAAAAACTAGAGATAATATCTCTTTTTAGTTATTATAATATAATAAGGGTTAGGTAGTACTGCAGATTATATACAAGATTTCATATATTCTGTGGTAATACTACGTTCGGAGACAACTTTTCGTTGGCTATTGTATTAACTCGTTAATGTATCCGTGGATATCGGAGAGCAATATTTTCCAACATTTTGTATTCTCCCTTGCAACGTTCATTGATAACGTAAGCGGCGATAAACAAAAGATTATCACGTGTTTTCTCTACATGTCTGTACTCTGTAGACGACCTCTCTAAACGTATTTGAATCGTCACATGTAGATTTACGCGTATTGTTCAATTCAAAACTATTAACTTGGAAATGAAATCGTTTTGATCGTTGTATTTGAACTGTTTTAACCATGGCCAGTAAATCTGTTTTGGATCTTTTCTCAAAAGTCATTAAAGCGCCGCACAATGGCCAACCGAAACTATGCATGCAACTGGTGAAACATTTGCATCTCTTCAGTAACGAATCTGTAAGTCATATCCTGCTGATTAATAATTAGTTAATTCGTTAAATGTATGTAATTATTGTTTACAGTTGGACGAGCAGTGTCAGAAAGAAGTATATTATGTGTTAACGAGATTGATACGTGGATTAGGGTCTCCAAAGACACAAGTCCGAACTGTTTACTATTCTATTTTGGTGGTTATTGTGAGCCATTTGAGAGACAAGCCATGGTTCAGTCTGGACAGTTTCAAAAACGTTGTAGATAAGGAGTTGACTAAATATGATTCAAAAGCTGTAAGTGCTTGTTGCAAAATTGCCAGTGTTGTTAAGAAAATAGTAATACCTAGGATTTAAAATAAAATTCAAAATAGTAATTAATTTTTAAATTATTCAATAAAAAGGTTATTAGTTATTACAAGAAAAACTCAATGTTATTAGGAATATAACTGGTTAAAAATTTACTTTTAAATAAAATTTATTTTTTTTTTACCTAACCGTATGGTGTTTACTCAATGTATATTATATTTGATTAAATATTATAATAACAACTAAGTTTTAAATTAACATTTAATGTTATAGGAAGAAGGTGATATCTTGTCTGGTAAAGTTTTATGTTATGGTGCTATGATACGAAGTGGAATATTCAGTGCTGGAGCGACAGATACCCAAAAAGCTATTGTGGCTGAACTTTTAAGTAATATGAAAACAAGGTCTTATTTGCCCCTATTGACATATAAGTTTTTAACTGAAGGAATTGATTCAGTAAGTGTTTTTTATTTTTATTGTGCAAAAGAAAAGATTAACAATGGTGGTTTGTTTGTAATTGTATATTGTTTTGTATTTTAGTCCAATAATGTTAATTTTTCGGAAATAATTTGGCCTTATTTAAAAAAGTACATTGGATTGCCTATTACAAAACAAACTTTAGATTCATTTTATTGCATAATACAAGTGTATAATCGGGATACAAAATTAATTAATGGTGCATTTATTCCAAGAGTGTTGGAGACTGCTACTGAACTCTTATGTAATGAATCAATGAATGACATTGCAAAGATATTAATATTTGTAAGAATTTTTGTTTTTTTTTGAACATTGTATAAGTATGTTGTTAGTAATTATATCGCTTGTGTATCTAGCACATTTCCTCTGTGGAAGTACTTGAGCATCCTGTATATGAAGCTTTTGCTATTGCGATAACATCTGCAAACAATAGTGATTCACTTATTTCTTCATTTTGGGATGTTCTTCAGCCACATTTCACAGGCCCACATAATCGCTATCAAGAAATGGCAGCTATGAAGCTGTGCACATGTATTGTAAAGAATAGTTATAGTTCTCTAGATAGTGTATACTCATTACTTTCTAATTGGTTTATGGATTTGTTATTAAAATCATTTACTCGTCCAAATGCTGATACACTTGTATCTCATTCTCGTTTAAGCATATCAGCTGTAATGAACCGACTAAACTCATCTTCCACACCCAATATTGCATATAAAGTCCTATTAAAATTTATTCTACCTCCTGGAGATATGATGGTAGAAAAAATATCAGGTATTTTATTTTTATCATTTTTTATCCTTAACATAAAAAGTATTTACATGACTGTATGATTTTTTTAGGCATTAAAATTGTTCAAAATTGTTTGATAAAAATGGACGAACAGCATATTAAGCTTTTAGCCAAACAATGCCATAAAGTTATACTTATGAAAAAAAAAGGAAACAATGAAAAGGCACATTTCTGGAAGATTCAAGATCGTGGATACACAGCTCAACTTCTTGCTAGGTATCTACATGTTTTAAAAGCAATTATTTATTTTTATTATTTATACATTTGATATTTTTTAGACTTTTAGGGCTCCAAATTAGTACTGATGTTTTGTGGAAAATTGAACAATTAAAATTTATGTTGGAACATGCGTTTTTCACAAATGCGAGTGAAAAATATCATATAAGCCATGAGTTAGCAAGTGAGTTTCTTATTTATGTTGCATAATAAATTATTTATTTAAATTGCATAGTTAATTATTATGGGTAATAATACATTTTATTCAATATATCATATTTTTGTAGCAATCATTAGAGACTCTTTTTTGAAAGCACTCAGCCACAAACAACCAAATATGGATATACTAAGAATTACGTTATCTACGCTTGTTCATTATACTGATGCCCTATTAAAAAAAAACCGTCAACTTCGATCTAAAACTTCAAAAGATGTATGTAGATATAGATATTTGAAATAATTTCAGTATACTTTTTGTTTTTTCTCTCTGATCCATGTGTAATAAAGCAAGTTGTATTCAGCAGAACTAATCTTAAGTGGTTAGCTTTAATATTAAAGTGAATTGACTTATTATCAAACTGAGTTATGGTAGGAATATTATCTGTGTTTATATGTTTGCTTTTTACATCTTTTATGCAGGTTATTAGTATGTAAAATATTATGATTTCAAAATGTCATACATCTCTGAAAATTCAATTCAAACTAATGTACAGACAGATAATATTCTTAACTTTATGTTAGGTATAATAAATCAATTCATTCCAATATTAAAACTAAAAATTCAAATGAGATTGATTTATTTATGTTTTTTTTTTTTGTCATATCATAGGATATGAATAGTTGGAAAAAAATGATCAAAACAACCAATAACATTGAAAAAAAATTAGAGAAATGTGAAACAAAATCTAAAGAACAGTCAATTCTTTTTGTTTTTCACACTTTGTTCTTGCAACTGGGAATATATTTGTTTGTTGAACCATCGGTGGCCATCGACACTCTACAAGTAATGCAACATTTAGCAGTTTCAATGTTTTATTATGATAAGTTATAGATATAGAAAATAAAATTTTCAATTTTAATATTTTCAGGAATTACAAAACTGTTATGAACACCATACAAACGATAATGAAAACGAAGAAAAAAATGAACTTAATTGGGTCGAAGTTGTAGTAGACCTGATGTTATCATTATTAGCTAGAGAATCTTATTTATTAAGGCAATTAATTTCCCGTGTATTTTCACATTTATGTTCAGAATTAACACCTCAAGCTTCTCATCAAATTTTACAAGTATGCTATTTATCATTATTCAGGTTTTTGAATATGCCAACTAGACGTTTTATGTTTAGGTTTTAAATCCTCAATATGATACTGCATTGAATTCAGTGGATGATAGTGATGAAGAGTCTGACAGTGACAAAGAAGAAGATGATGATGTAGAAAATGGTGATAATGAAATAAAGATCAATGGCAACGGAATTAATGGTCATGGTTTAGATAATGAAGACGATGAAGAAACTGATGGCTCAGAAACTG
This sequence comes from Pentalonia nigronervosa, assembly GCA_014851325.1. NCBI lineage: Eukaryota > Metazoa > Arthropoda > Insecta > Hemiptera > Aphididae > Pentalonia > Pentalonia nigronervosa. Next base: position 285,780 of record JACXSJ010000421.1, read on the forward strand.
ATGATCAATCTAGTGATGACGATCAAGACAACACTGAACAGTTAAAATTGGCTTTACACAAAGCAATGATGTCTGCTAATCAGCATTCAGATGATGTAACTATATTATTGTATTCAATAATTACCAAGTAAAAAATATGATAAATATTTTAGGAATCTGTTGATATTGATGATATGACTGAAGAAGATGGTAAAATAATGGATGATTTATTATCAGAAGCATTTAAAAGCTATAAGAAAAATTCAAATAAAAACCGTAAACACATCAAAGAGAAAATTAATTTTAGATTGAGGTATTTATTTCAAAGGTTAAAAATGATTTTGTTTTAAATAATTAACTTTTATAGGGTTATGGATTTAGTAGATATATATTTGGATAATAATCCATCTTTATGTCTCGTATTGGATACTATTCCAACTTTGTTTGCATTATTGGAATATTGCATCAAGGATATTCAACAACGACCCCTAGAGACTCGAGTTCGATCAGCATTAAAAAAAATCAGTCAAATCAAAAAAATCAATAACACAGAAACTGTTGATGATGAATTAATCTCAATGGTTCTAAAAGTTTTAATGGATAAAGGTGTACGAAGTAAGTTTATATGAAAATCACAACATTAATTAATTAAATATAAAAATACTGATTTGTATTTTCATTAGCTACACCCGTGTTTTTGGACATAAGTACACACATTACACAGTGTTGCACATTCCTTGTAAAATCATATGCCCACATAAATTCTGGGTTGCCACCAAAAAAACAAAAATCATCTAAAGTAATCAATATTTTGAAGGATTCACTTAAAGATTTTTTTACTAAAAGGTAATTGACTAAAAATTTTACTGGGATTGAACTTAACTAATTTATGTTATATACTTAAAATAGAGATTGTTTGTTACCTGTATCTTTATTTGAGTCATTGCTGTCTAAAGTTTTTTGGAAATGTAACATTGATTTGATTGAGTGTATTCTGCCATATGCCTTTAACGACTCAGTTAGATGGTTTAGACGATCACAAGCCATATGTTTGTTAGTATCATTTTATCAAAACACAAGACTCTTGGAACAATTAAAAGATGACACTCAACTGGATGAGATAGAAAAGAATTTGTCCGACTATGTTATAAAAGTATAGTTCATTAATATCATAATCAAATATGTTACTGATAAAAAAAATCTCAATTTTAGTTCTTCGCTTTATTGGATGATAGTCAACCAGATGTATCTGGACGCCAGAGGTATATAAATGAACTGTTAAATATTTTGTGTATAATTTGTGGTAACAAATTCTCGCATCATTGTTGTGATTGGGATCGACTCACACAGCTGTTAGAGAGTTCTACCAGCAGATTCAATCAAGTGGGTCGTAAGAATTGGAATAAACTTCGACAGACTATTCAAAAAATTAATACTGCCGAGATTAAGTAATTTTATAAATTTAATTATTATATTATGTTCACTATTATTAATAATTTTTTTTTTACATTTCAGTGTTAAAAATAACCACATAAATGACAATTTTAGCCTGAAGACTCCTACTAAGAAAACAACTGTTAAAAGAAAATTAGTTGTGTCAAACAAAAAAATTAAAAAAATTAAAAACATCAGTGATTAAAACAAGAAAAAACTTATTTGTTCTTAAATTTATGCATTTAAAAAAATAATAACCTGTCTTACTTGACTCTTTTAGGAAATTATGTTATTTGTTGAAAAACTTGAGGAATTCTATTGTTGATTATAATTTCTGTGAGCATGAAGTTTAACTGTTGAATGTTATTGTAATAATAACTATTGATTACTTCTCAATAAACTTCATGATTTTCAGTTGTGTACAAGACGATAAAAGATATGATTCTCAAACAATGTGTTTAATTAAATAGAATAATGTCTGCTAAGTCTTGAAAGAATAATGATAGTTGATCGAGCCTGTTTAAAGAACTGTTTCAGAATGGCCTTTTACACAGTAGGGAAAATGAACTATTGTAAAACTAGTATTATTGTTGTTCGTGTTATGCACAATGCATTGAAATGAATAATTTATCAAAAGTTAATTACATTTTGTACTACATGTTTTTTAGTAATTTACTTTTATCTAAAATTTTGTGTCTTACATTTAAAAAAAATTATATAATAGAATCATTATTATTATTTAAATTGTTGTCTGTTGTGGTACATTTCACTTTAGAATAAATGAGTGTTTTTATGCAAATATTTGCACTAAATGTTAAAATTACATTAAATTACAAAGTTATCTACTTTGGTATTTGATGACTAACAGCAATGTAGAAAGCACTACAAAAATGGTTTTGAAAATTGTAATTTTAATCATTTATACCAACCAGTGTCTTAGCTACATACAGACTCAAATATTGCTTTTTACTAATATTTAATGTAGATTTAGTAGGTATCTTTGTATTTAATACGCAAACATTTTAACCACAATTTAAAGAAGATCATTAGTTATTTTAAATTTTTAATAAATTCTACTTCATCATTGGGCATCAATAGTACAAAATCAGGGAATCACGTGATTTTTGTATTCTTATCATTTGTTTGCAGAGTGATAATATTATTTTGATAGATCGTTCAATCGTTAAGCAACCATAATTACTATATATCATTGATACTATATGTAAAGACTTTAAATTTCAATTGTGGTCACTGGTCTTTTTTTTAAGCAGTCATGCCGGCACACGCGTGATAAAACATTTATGTTATTTATATTTTAATTTTTCAATATTTTTGTCATGACTCGTGGGTGCACGTCATAAGTCATAATATTAAACTGTGAGTTTGGAACGTTGGATTAGGCTTAGGACTTGACAGTATTTAAATAATAATATCTATGGATTTTGCTAAAGACGTGAATCAAAATTCAAAAATAGTGAAAAATCAATCAATTCTGAATCTGGTTGAAAATTTGAAATAAAAATTTTTTTTTGATTACAAACATGGTTAAGGAACAATATAGAGACACAGATGGGTCGCGTATCATGTGAGTAATTTAAAACTGCCAGTATTGATTTAATAGTATGTCTAAACCATCTACTTGTGGCGTATTTAAAAATTGTTTCCCCATATTAGATCAAAGATCAACTTTACCGTTGATAATCCTCAAGATATCCAGAGGAAGTCGCATTTGTGCATAAACACCAGGAATCTGTATGCCATTAACAATAACAACGCGACACGTACACCACATCCGTATGGAGTGCTCGATCACAAATTGGTGAGTTTGTAGTAAATTATCTTTCAATATGTGATCTAAACTATAGTCTACTATATCTTATAACAATAAAACTAAATAATTATTAAATTAAAACAAAATAAAATACTAATATTACCTTTTGTGACTATATGATTTGAAAAAATAAAAAGGGAGAAAATAGGTAACCACTCTGCTATACAGTAGGTGTTGAGTGTACCTTGCCATTGAGTAATGAATGAATTAATAATATAAAATGAATTTCATTGTAATGTGTGAATTAAATTTTATTTCAATGATAAATTATTGCATACGAAAAATTATTCATAGCTAATTCAGTTAGTCTCTATTACTAAGTATATTTTATGATATACTTACATTGCTGTTAAAATAATTTATTTTACTATCAGTAATACGATAAGTTTAATTCATTTTTTTTGAAAACATTGCGTTTGAAAATGTCTTTGTACTCAATTTTTATATTAATATTTTAAAAAGTTGATTATTTATCTATATAGTATATACTATTTAAATTACTGTTTATTACTCAAATGTTCAACAAAAGACAATTTCTTCATGTTTGTAGCTTATAGCAGAAATTCCCAACCAGGGTACCGCAAACTTTATTTAGAATTCCGTTAAATTATTTGAAATATATTTTTTAAGAAAAAAACGATTTCATGAAAAATATAGCACTGTCAGTAATAAAACAGACTATAATATAAAATCTATTGTGTTTCATATAATTTGTAGAAATACTGCGATGTTCAGTCTATTTTAATTTTCATACTGGCTATTGCTTTGATGTGAACTGTTATAATGTTATTACTCTACCACTTGTTTATGGTGAAATACTTGTGACTTTATCTTATCTTAATTTTTATAAAACATGTACTGACAATAGTAATTTAATAATATATTAACAATTTCAGAACAATCAGTCTGGTTTTAGTTATCATTACGAAACATATTTCAGTTGTCTAGATATTTTATAATTGTATATAATTTCATTTTAGTTGAAATAATGGATAAATTTATTATTAAAAAACTAAAGTTAGACGAAGATGAAATTGATTATCAAATAATATACAATAATAATTAAAAAATAAAAGTATATAGTTAATGTTCAATGTAATAATTTGTTTTATAAAATATAATATGTGTATATACTATGTACCTACGTCTTACTACTTTTGTTTATACTTATGCACTGCGAAATAAAACTGAAATAGGCTATAGGGTGCCTCCTGACTTTTAGAAAATGACTAAGGGTGCTGCAGTCAAAAAAGGTTGGGAACCTCTGGCTTGTAGATTCAATAATTAATGTGCTTTTAAGAAGAGAGATTTAAAGAAAAATTAGAGAGTTGCTTGAACCACATTTGAAAATATATCAAGGGCCATATCCAATCTGTCACAAGTCAATTTAGCTATTTTGGACAAATTAGTTCACAAAGCAAGGTATTCTGATGCCAATTTGCCCGTGGACTGAGGTACACTAAAACCAAGATACACCAATATAGCACCATATTTAATACAATAATCATTATGACACAGATATTTCTGCTAAGTGAAAACACAAAGCATTGGTAGGGTCACAAATTATACTTTTATTTGTATTTAGGTATTTTCTAAATTATGGTAAATTGCGTATTAGAAGATAGTTTTTATTTATTTTTTTTTATTTTGCTAATGGTCTCATGATCTCTAATAAATAATAATATTATGCTCCTTATGAGTAGTTTTAAATTTTTTTTGTGGGCAGGGAGTTAACCAAAAGGATGCGACATGTATGACTTGTAACAAAGGATTGAACGATTGTCCAGGACATTTGGGCTTCATAGACCTGCAATTGCCAGTTTTTCATGTTGGATTCTTCAGTTCAGTTATAACAATATTACAAACTATTTGTAAAGTAAGCCAATCCATCAATATATTCCGCCTCATTGCTTTATATAATTTTACTTTTTTAATACAACCCTATTTACTGCAAATATTTATTTCAGAATCCTTTTTGTGCTAAAGTGTTATTAAATGAAGAAGATAGAATGTTTTTTTATACTAAGTTGAGAAACAAGAATTTAACATACACAATGCGTAAAAAAGTGTTTAAAGAAGTTCATGCAAAGGCCAAAAAGTTGCAAATATGTCCTTTTTGTAGTGATATTGTGGGACAAGTTAAAAAAAATGGTATATTAAAAATATCATATGATCGTTACAGATATAAAAAACCTGGCACAGAAGCTGAAAGTAAATTATGTAAGTACTTATTATTTATTATCCATGTAATATTTATAATTTTTCTAATGAGAATTGTGAAAATTTAATAAATTAGGTGCTTTGAACGATGTAGTAAAATATAATAAAGAAGTTGAATCCATGAGAAATTATCTATTTAATGAAAATCTCAATCCTCAAGAAGTACTGCGTCTATTGTTATCCATACCTTATGAAGATATTATATTGTTGGGTATGAACCCTGAGGTTTCAAATCCTGGATGGTTGTTAATGACAAGAATGTTAGTACCTCCAAATTGTATTCGTCCATCTGCAGTATCTGATATACGATCGGGAACGTAAGTGTGATAATTTTATAGTGAAACACTGAAACATAATATATATGCTTGAAATTGACATTAATGTTAATGCAATTTAATGTTTAGAAATGAAGATGACTTAACATTGAAGTTATCTGAAGTTTTATTTATAAATGATGTGATTGTAAAACATAAACAGTCTGGAGCAAAACCCCAGTTATTGCACGAGGACTGGGAATACTTGCAGTTACATTGTGCCCTATATATTAATAGTGATTTATCTGGTGTTTCACGTACAATGATGGTAAGTATTATTAAGTTAAATAAATAAAAACAATATCTTGGTAAAATTATTTTATACAATATCTAATATAATATTATTTGTTTAGCCAAAAAAAATTGCTAGGGGTTGTGTTCAGCGTTTAAAAGGAAAACATGGACGATTCCGTGGTAACTTATCTGGTAAAAGAGTAGACTTTACAGCACGGTCTGTCATTTCACCAGATCCCAATCTACGAATTGAAGAAGTAAAAATTAAAAATAATACAAAAACTATTTTACAATAATAATTTTATTTTTTTATTGATCTTTTAGGTTGGTGTTCCAGTTCGAATGGCCAAAATTTTAACATATCCTCAAAAAGTATGTCCAGCCAATATTGAATTAATGCGTAAGCTAGTGATGAACGGACCTGAAATTCATCCAGGTGCTAATTTTGTTGAACTTCAAGGTTCTAAGTTAAAGAAATACCTGAGATTTGGAAATAGACCAGCCATAGCAAAGGATTTAAAAGTCTGTGTTTTTTTTTTTTATAAAATTCCTATATTTTATTTTAACAAATTAAAAATAAAATAAACAATATGTATTTATTAAAAAATAATTTTAAAAAAGTTTAGTATCTCCTTAAAAACATGATCTCTTGTTTAATATATAAATAATATAATATAATTTAAATTCTTTAACTTAATTTTCCTAAATTTAAATAAGTAAATAACATTAACTGACTGTTTTTTTGGTATACTTACACTTTATTTTATTACATAAAATATAAATTTAATAATTATTAAACAATATTTCATGTAGATTGGAGATATTGTTGAAAGACATTTATCTGACGGGGATATCGTATTATTCAACCGACAGCCTAGTCTTCATAGATTAAGTATAATGTGTCACCGTGCAAAGGTTTTAGAACATAATACATTGAGGTTTGTTTAAGCTATTTTTTTGTATTTTATACTGGACTGTAAATATAAAATTTTAGATTTAATGAATGTGTATGTACTCCTTATAATGCCGATTTTGATGGTGATGAAATGAATTTACATTTGCCACAAACTGAAGAAGCTAGAGCTGAAGCTGCTTTATTAATGATTGTTAGTATTAAATCAATATATTGGTTTTATTGTATTGATGATGTTATTTTTAAAATTAAAATTAATTCACCTTAATTTTATTGTAGAACAAATCAAATCTTGTCACACCAAGAAATGGAGATATTCTCATTGCTGCTACACAAGACTTTATTACTGGAGCATATTTATTAACACATAAAAATACATTTCTTAACCAGAGAGATTCTAGTAGACTAATTGGTTGGTTAATGTCTGGGGATGATATTAATATTGATTTAACACTACCACGTCCTGCTATATTAAAGGTTCATTATAATTAGTATTCATAATTTAGAAAATGCATTATTTATTATTTACAAACTGTGTATTATATAGCCTCATAAACTTTGGACTGGTAAGCAAATATTGAGTATAATCATGAGACCAAGTAAAAAATGTCCTGTGAAGGCTAATTTGCGGTGTAAAGGAAAATCATATACTCGCGATGAAGAACTTTGCTTTAAAGATTCATGTAAGTCAAATAATTAACATAATATTTAATAATATGTATATGCATTATTTTTTAATTTATAATAATTTTTAGATGTTTACATCAGAAATTCTGAGTTGTTGGCCGGTACTATGGACAAGGCAACATTAGGTTCAGGTAGTAAATCAAACATATTTTATGTGTTGTTGGCCGATTGGGGTTCTGATATCTGTTGCAAAGTAATGTGGCGTTTAACACGTCTTACATCATACTTTTTAATGTTACGAGGATTTTCAATTGGCATTGGTGATGTTACACCTAGTAATGATTTGCTCCAATCTAAAAATGAATTGGTTATAAATGGGTTAGAATTATATACTTAATTATTTGTTTTTCTGTTAATGATGTTTTATTTTTTTAAATCATTAAATTAATATTTATTTATTTTATCAAATAGAAATGCGTTATGTGAGGAAAATATTCGTTTGAGAAATGTAAAAGAATTGAAATGCCAACCTGGTTGCAATATGGACGAAACTTTAGAGGCAAATATTTTAAAGCAACTGTCTGGCATTCGAGATTCTGTTGGTAAAGCTTGTTTATTAGAACTTCATTCGACCAATGGTCCATTGATCATGGCACTATCCGGTTCTAAAGGTAAGATTCAAATATATATATTAAAATAGAAAATAAAATTACTGTTTACTCTTTATTGTCATTAAGGATCCAATATTAATATATCTCAGATGATTGCATGTGTGGGTCAACAAGCATTGAGTGGACATCGTGTTCCAGATGGATTTGAGTCTAGGTCGTTACCACATTTTAAACAATTTTGTAAGTTTGGTTCTTCTAATTTAACTTTAAAATGTTTTAAGTATAAAAAAAAATATGTCAATAATTGTTTTCAGCAAAAACTCCAGAAGCCAAAGGGTTTGTTGAGAACAGTTTTTATTCAGGTCTAACACCAACAGAATTCTTCTTTCATACAATGGGTGGTCGTGAAGGTCTTGTGGACACTGCTGTAAAAACAGCTGAAACTGGATACATGCAACGTCGGCTTGTCAAGGTATCATTAATTTATTTTATATTTCTAATGTTTAAATAAGTAATAATTTACACATTATAAATATTGTTGATTTTTAGTCTTTAGAAGATTTGTGCGTCCATTATGACAATACTGTACGTAATGCTTTTGGAGATATCATACAATTTGAATTTGGAGGTGACAGCTTAGATCCTACTTACATAGAAGGTAAAAAGTTATGATTTTATATTCTTACATTTCTTGTAATGCACTTTCATGTTATTATAAATAATTGTGTTTAATTTTGTATTGTTATATCATAGTATTTACCAAATTTAACATTTGTCTTTGATCCTGTTCAATACTTCTTTGTTAACAATTA
>JACXSJ010000421.1:294854-422567 GCA_014851325.1 Pentalonia nigronervosa
TTTTTTTTTTTTTTTATAAGACTAATTTTTTTCAACAATTATCTAATTCTACTTTAACTTACTAGGTTCTCTGTATTTTTTATTTACAGTAAAACAAAAATTTGATTTATTTTATCAATCTAATTTTATTTTTTATCTTAATTAGTGCTTTTGTTATTTAAGGTAAATTATTATAACATCAAGCCTAAATGTATTCAATATTCTTATTAAGAGAACATAATACATCTAAAACCCTACACAAATTCGACATAAAAATATGATTTTATTCATTCAATAATACAACTTACTGAAGGGTTTTAAAGTCAAAATGCCTATTATAAAAATTATAGAAAATAATTTAATTTAAACCATTAAGAGCCTACTTTTTTTTATATTTTTATTAATTAAAATGATAAAAAGTAAAAAAAAAAATACATGATATTCATAAAGCAATATTGAACGATTGAAATAAGATATCAAAAATTAATTTATCTAAATAGAAATATTTTAATTTTTAAATAATTTACTGATTAACTACTAAATAGTTGATTTCATTTCATAAACAATAATACATTTTTAGGTGATGGTGTCCCAGTTGATTTCAAACGTATATATTTCAACGTAACTGCTAATTACCCATGCAATGACGAATGTTCATTAGAATCTGAAGAAATATTAAAAATTACTGAAGATGTTTTATTATCTGAGGATTTTAAAAATGTAAATTCAATCTTCGTAGAAGAGTTGAGGTAATATTAAAAACATAAGATAATGATTAAACATATTAATCACATATCTTAAATTTTCAATAGAAATTTTGGGAAAAATTTATCAAACAATATGGCAGAAGTTAGAAAAAAATGGTTAAATTTAGAGGTTTCAAAACTACAACGGATTACTTCTACACAACTAATAAAATTTTATGTAACATGCCTTGCCAAGTATATGGCTGCTGTTATTGAACCAGGTATAATTGTAATAATTAATTATATTTAAATTTCATTATGAATAATTATGAGTAGCTTAAAATCAATTTTTTTGTAGGAACTCCCGTTGGTGCTATAGCAGCTCAAAGTATTGGTGAGCCTGGTACACAAATGACATTAAAAACATTTCACTTTGCTGGTGTTGCTTCAATGAATATTACTCAGGGTGTTCCGAGGTAAAATAAAAAGTTTTTCATTTTCATTTAAGTGCTTTTATGCATTTATTAATTAGTAATATGTAATTATTTATTTAGTTCTTACTATTTTGAATAATGTTGCGTTTCCTGATGTTTATTTTTTCATTTGACTTATTTCAAAAATGTTTGTTTATTTATGTATACATTTTAATCAATAAATTATATAATATTTTTTTTAGAATCAAAGAAATAATTAATTCTAGCAAAAATATAAGTACTCCTATTATTACAGCATACTTAGAAAATGACAAAGACAAAGAATTTGCTAGAATTGTCAAAGCTCGTATTGAACAAACAACACTTACTGAAGTAAAATAAAATGTTTTTTTATTAAATATTAGTTAATATGTTTTTAAATTTTATAACTATTTTAGGTTTGTAGTTTTATTGATGTAGTACTCGATAGCTCTGAATGCTATCTCCTGATACATGTAGACATGAACCGTATTAAATTATTACAGTTAGAAGTAACAATTGAGACAATTAGAGATAGGTAAGAGGCAACTTGTTAAAAATATACGAACTGTTAATAATTATATGTGTGTTTTTAATTTAATGTTGTAGTATACTTTCAACTCCACGGATTGGAATTAAAGCAAATCAAGTAAATATTGATAATGAATCATGTATAAGTATATCTTTGCCATCAAAAGGCACCCAATCATTAAACAATTGGATAAATATATATTCACAAAACTTACAAAAAGTTGTTATTAAGGTACCTATTATTTAAAAATTATTTTAATGGTTAATGTTAATAATAAATACATAATAGCTTATTATTAATTGAAAATGTATAATAAAGGGTATAAGTGCTGTATCACGCGCTGTAATCCACGAAGAAGACGATAATGGTGAAATACGTTATAAATTACTTGTTGAAGGTGATAATTTACGAGAAGTAATGGCAACGCCTGGAGTAATAGGAAAACGATGTACCAGCAATAATACATTTCAAGTGTGGAATGCACTCGGCATAGAAGCATCTAGGTAAAATTTAATTTGGTGAATTATATATAACGTAAAATACTGCAATTGAGAAAATTTATTATCTATCTTGCCATCCACTTCAAGTTAACCTAAGGGCTCTTGAAATTGATGGTTGAATTTTAGTTTTTATTAACATGTGCTGTATAAGCATGTTAACACTTTTAATTTTAAATCAATCATGGGTATTCTTGTTTTTAGATAATTTAGAATTTTTGTTAAATTATACCTTATGAGTATTAATAACTATGTAATTATTATGTGCTAATTATTGGAGTAAAATTTAAAGCCACCATATTGAAACTATACTTTATTTCATTCAAGAATAAACCAGGCAGTAGATGAAAACTGGTCTCAGTTCGTATTTGCCCTCATGACGAACTGTGAGGTTCAAACGCCATCATCCATCAGTAATTTTTCTTGCAAAATGTGATTTGTTCTTATTTAAAATAAAGTATAATCAAGTTGTGGGAAGTATTTTGTTTCATACATTTATGGTGTAGAATCCCTTTAATAAATATTCATGTAATATATTAAACTTTTATTTCAATATTATATTTAATTTGTTTGTTATAAATTGCAGGTCAACAATTATATCAGAAATTGATAGTGTAATGGGAAATCACGGAATATCTATCGATCCTAGACATCCTATGCTGATTGCTGATTTGATGACAAGCCGAGGTGAATTATTAGGTATAACACGTTTTGGTTTGTCAAAAATGAAAGAATCTGTGCTGAATCTTGCTTCGGTAATTATTTATTTTAAAATATTCTATATATTATATAATTTTATAAAATGTATAAATAGTATCAATAATTATATAAACAATCATTTTAGTTTGAAAAAACTTCTGATCATTTATTTGATGCAGCATATTATGGACAGACAGATACAATTAACGGTGTGTCTGAGAGTATCATTATGGGTATACCAATTAACTTGGGTACAGGATTCTTCAAATTGATTTATAAATATCCTTTTGATAAACTCAAAAATGCAATTTATTCAATTTATCAATCATCTATTAATATCATTAATTAATTACCTAGTAAAGTAAAACTTTTCTACTGCAGACACCATAAACAAATTAAAATTTATAAGCTATTAAAGGAGTGTTCATTTTTTCTGCTGATTTTTATCAATTACTAAAATTTCAATATTATAACTGATAGTGAATGATTGATATATTAAATGTATAATACATTTGTTGATAAAAATTATTCCTTAATGTTGAATGTTTAAGACCAAAAACAAAATTACAGATTTTCCAAAGCAAACATTCTTGTTTGATGATGCAGATCTTCACGAAAAAGGGTGTTATTGGCAATGATTCAATAAATACTTATACTTGTTATTTACTATAAATTATTTTTTTAATTATTGTGTTCAATCTGTGATATTAATTAATGTTAAATGTATTTTTGTGTAGTATATACCTAAAAATGTATTGTTATTCTTGTAATAATTAAATAGTGAATAACATATTGATTTGGTGATAAATTCTGACATTAAATTCATTTATACTTATTTTATTCCTAAAATATCACAAAAATTACAATTTACAATAATTTATTAATGCTATTTAATATGAGGGTTTAAAAAAAAAAAAAAAACAAAAAACAATTATATTTAAAAATAGTTAGAAAATGTGTAGAAATTTGATTTATATTAATATTTGTTAACTGTAAGTGTATTTATTTTTTATAATGCTGTATGATTAATTTATTTGGATTTATACAGCTTAGTTTATATTAACATAAATTAATTTCTAACTGTATGCTTAATAATCATAATTTATGTAATCTTTTGTAAATATTGTTTATTTTTCAAATTAGTTTTTTTACATTATACATCATACTGTTATACCAATAATTATTTAATTGAAATAACTTATGCTAGTAAACAGGGTATTAATAATAAGTAACTGACCATAATTGACTATTAATGTTAAAAACCGTTTATATTTTCAAAACAATTAAAATTTTATTGAAAAATTCTGTTTTCCAATTATGTTATTAGCTAGAGGTTTTATATAATATGTTTTTCAGTTATCTTTAAATATCCACATGGTCACTATAATATCATACAAATCTTCAAATTAACCAACAACGGTTATCTTATATTTTTTGGAAATTTTTTAATAAAGTCTGTAACTAAGTGACAACATACCATAACAAATACTTCAAACTTAATGTCTTACCATCAAATTATATATTTTTAGCCGAACTGTGATGGATATAGTAATATAACTATAAAAGTATGACTTGCTCTTGAAAAAAAAATAATATTAAACATGAATTCATTGGATACAGTAAATAGTTAGGTATACATATATACAATAAAACAACTAGGTAACCTACCTAACAGATAGCCATATTGGCACCAGCACATTTATATAGGCTTGAATAATTTTTTTTTAGATAAGGATTAAAATGTAGCAATATTAAAATCATGACAGTTTTTAGACAAAAATAAGCCAAAGCGGCATTTCCCCCTTTTGTGAGCCCAAGAGGGTGCAGTGTCAATTACATGTGTGTGGTGTGTTAGATTGTTCGTTTTCGTACAAAATAGTTTTATAGATTTGATATTTTGATACAAATTTACTCTCTGTTATAATATAATAGAGAATAATATATTGTACAATTATTTAAATATTACAATAAATAAATTAGATAAACATACGGACTGTACTGCAAAGTATCGCAATATTATATTATAGATAGTGCTATGGACGACTCCACAATTCGAATAAAAGTAATACGTGGACTTTTAATTATCATTATATACCTACTTTATTAAAACAATCGAGAAAAAGAGAAACTTAAAAGGGTTCTTCGAGGTGCTCAGACAGACAATACCATATTCAGTAGTTCAGTGCACTGACTGACTGGCTTGGCAAAACACGGTAAGGACATGCTCGAACCCAAACTGTACAGGCTACAGCGAATTTCTATGAGCGGCCGTCGGACGGTCTTCGTTCATAAAATGTTGTTCACTTAAAACTGTTGTAATACTGTACTAACTACTAATGCACTATAACAGTTGTACAATAATATTAGCGTTCTAACTAATATAAACAGTGGTTCGAAAGTCATAAACAATAAGTAGTAGGTACGCGAGTTGGTACGTACCCATTAAATTAAAATTTTTCCAAAGAGTTTATTTTTAATGCAAGACATCTAAATGAAGAGCTCATATTATTTTATAAATCAAATATATTTTTATATATTTTTGAACATTAAAACACTACATTTTTACGAACAAGTTAATATATAAGTACTCAATTAAAACCTGTTTTTATAATTATGTATAACTATACTAGTTAAGGAATCGTAATACCTATTACGGCTATACTTAGTACCTTATCTACCCATATGGGGAAAGTTCTCCACTATTTTTTCCATGTTCTTATTTACTTATTTTATGAATGTTAAGCTTGTTCAGCTTCTGCAACAGACGGCCCAATAAAAAAATTTGTTGAAAAAATTTCTGTTTAGTAGATAGATACCTAAATGTAAATAAAATGTACAATTTATATATATATATTTTTTTATGTGCACTTTTAAATGGAAAAAAAAATCTTTTTTTCACAACTACGTTTGAAAATGTGAAATATAAAAAGATACCGGTTATCTATGCGATTTAAAAGTAACAAAAATAATTTTAAAACGCGATTTTTTCCAGAAAACTTTAGCTCTTGAAATTAAAAAAATAAAAAAAAAACAAGCGCCAAGGTTTTAAAAACAATAACTGTAAAATTGGTTTTGTTTTTCAAATCCGTATAATAGCCGCAGTGCACGGAGAAATAAACGTCTCGTGTTTTAAACACGATTGCTGCAGTCACGTTGCACCAAGTGTTGAATTTTACCGCTACTGTACGTAAATATTATATATATATATTATAAATACCTATAACGCTGTACTGGTGCGCCGATTGGACGCTTGTAATCTTGAAGGTCGCCGGAGATAAGGAGGCGTGTATTGCATAATGTCCGCCGACGATAGCGGCGGCACCACTTGCAGTCTGCACTCTTCCCCGTCAACACGTTTGGCACTCGCTCGCTCAGCCAACGAACCCGTAAGTCGTCGCCGTAGTCATGGACAAGTTGAAGACGGCATGGTTCAGCGAACTCACGGACCTGTTGCCGGGCAGAAGTTTTTCCATGGAAGTGGAACAGGTCTTGCACCAGGAACAGTCCAAGTACCAGGAGATATTGGTGTTGAAAACGTGAGTTCTCGTAGTGTTTCAACGTATTGCTGCAGCCCGTTTCATGTTTTATTATTTACCTTTTAAATACTTATTACTATTCGCATAAATGTTTGTATATTATTATTATTCATTTTTATACAGCTATATTAATTCTGTCGACCGTGTACCACCTACACGCGGTTGCGATCAAATGATTTTTTCGAGTTTGTGGCGCGAGAGGAGTGAGATTGTATTATAACGTGTCCTTAGATCCTTACAAACATAATTTAATAAAAATGATCGTAATATATTATCTTTAAATTACGTTTTTAAAAAATAATTGTATTTTAATAACAATTGTAATTAATAATTAACAAAATTAAACTAAAAGAATGTATAGCTAATAATATATGCATACATACCTATATTATAAATATTTAAAAAATATCGCGGAGGAAATATCCTCCTCATATACAACACTTACCCCACCGATCCCATTTGAGTCATTTGGCTAGTACCCAAATTGAATGATAAGTGTATAATAAATCGCCGGCGTAAGTTTGTCCACTAATCGATATTAATAAACATTTTTCAATAATTTCTATAACAGTTATTATTGTTGTCGTATTTTATAGTTATGCACTTTAAAAATAAATACATACACTACACCTTAATGTACCGAGTAATCCATTTAACGTAACACTCATTATTTCAAAAACTATTAACGTTTTTGAAAATATATTTATAACATAATTTTAAGTTGTTAAAAACAGAATTTTTCTCAAAATAATAAAATTGTTACTATTTTTTCTTATTTAATGATAACATGCATATGTAATTTCTTATTCCAAAGTAGAATATTTTTCTGAGTAATTTTGATAAACATCAAATATTGGACTTGTAGTTTATTACTGTTATAAGTAAGTATTTAAAGTTTAGATGAGTGAAGTGGAGCGGTACAAAGGTACCCCGTTTGTCCACTACTCCCCTCATCAATACTTGAATATATATAACTGTATAAGTAATAACCATTGATGGTATAATAAATAATAGTAAATTACTATCTATAATCAATGACATAACTATAATAAACTAACTACTTATCCAAAATTTGTTTTTATTGATCGAATTACACTGAATAAATTTATGCTTCAGAATATGAAATTAAAAATGTATGTTGTTGCTAAAAAAAAGAGTAAAAAACTTAAAAAAAAAATGTAAGTTTTTTCAAAAAACGTTGATGTTTTCTGAAATAATGAATATCTCACGTTAATGGATCACTCCGTAAATAGTGTATATATTTATTATTCGTTTTAAATAAACTATTATACGAGTAGTCAATAATTGAGTTTGAAATGTAATTAATTATAGCAATAATCAGTAAAGGCGTGTTTACGTGTCTGGTCACTTTGGCAATGGATAGACATGCGGATTTACATTAACTGAAAATTAATTTTTAGAATTTTTTTATGTAGCGACTAGTAGAGAAACTGATTTAATAAAACTTACAACTTATAAGGAACTTTTCAAAAAATTATTCTGACTAGCTCTGCGAAATATTTCTAAATTTCTAAACACGTCAATGTTGCAGATTATAGGTACCTAAAAAATGATAATATATTATTATTATAACACCGTGGATGGCTACATATGTTGTAGTGAACACGCACATTACATATAAGTACCTACTTTCGTTTTATTATTACTATGTATTACTATATAAAAAAATGAAAATGTTTTTTAAAATATATATATATATATTTATTTATTTATCGATACAACCGTCTACCTCTTCGTCGGAAATTACTGTTTATTTCACTGGCTACTGTAGATTTTAAACTAAAATGTTACATTATTATTCATGAAGTTTTCCCCGAAAAAATATCTTATAATCGGTTAAAAATTATTACGACGTGTACTTATTTTATATTCTTACATTGTAGACATACTACATAACATAACAATTAATAATATATTATATGTATATATTATGAGGTATACAAACCTTATTTTTATCGTGAGAATTTTTAATATTTATGAAAGTACACATATTTTTTTATGTATGCATTCACAATAATTGTTAGAAGTGAACAAAAATAAGCACAGATTAGTGAAATATATTACTGCAGTCTTCTACGTTTTATTGTTATAAATGTATATAATAATATGCACATTATTGAGTAAAGGAGATAAATGATAATTGACGACGGACTTAATTACAAATGTCAAATTTATTATACAAGCAAAATTAGGAGATACAATCGTTTAATCATAAAGCACTACGGTGTAAGATTCAGCCGCGTCTCGCATTCACCTATCTCAAATATTCTTCAAAAAATAAGTATAAACGAATAGTTATTAGTTTTTACATATAAGTACCTATATTATAACTTAATTTTACATTTAATATAAATAATATTACAAGAGCAAATAAAATTACATACGTCACACACATATCATCATTCAGTACATAAATATATACAAAAAAAACTTATTGCCCCTCCCTCAAAATATAAAACTAAAATTGAATTAATGAAAATATGTCTATGCTAGACCGATATAGCATACTTATAATAAGATAAAGGGATTATAATTAATCGTTAAAAAAACACTCTTTGATTGTTTATACCTAGATGTATGCATGGGCAAGACAATATGTATTAAATGCGATAATTATAATCTGTATGTATCAAATTAATAGGTTTAATGGGTGTATATATATTTTAAATGGAATGCTACACGCACGATATACCATAAAAACTAAATCTAATTGTGACATAATATTTTGTAAAAAAATTTTGAGTATAATGTTTTGTATAGATACGTAATATTTTATTCTTCTACGATTTATCAATGCTTAGTACTTATATATTAAATCTAATTTGAGGTATACCAGATTTTTAGAGAATTTCGTACAATATTAATTTTTGTTTGGTTTAAATATATTATTGGTACATTATATTATAAAGTAGATGGAAATAATTGATAATGTATGTATGCCATTATACGATCTTAGGTTACGCTTAATGTGTTCCAATAATGATAAAATGATCAACCGGGCCATCTGACGGCCCTATAATTTCCATCTGTACATGCCCATCCAATATTCCAATTGGTTAGTTTAAATCAATTTAGGAACAAAATAATAATATAAATAGATAATACCAATTACTAACAATTAGTTTGTAATAGTATACAATATTGCTGTGAAGCTATATAGAATATGGAACTTAATCAAACATAACTTAATGATTTTAAAGACCACCAATAAAAAATAAATAACAAATATATATTAGGTAGGTATTGGCAAAAGGTTATAAGGTTATTATTCATAAAACCAGTATGTAGTACAAAGTTTCTTAAAGCTTGATATTAAACTAAGATAAAAAAAAAATTCTAAATCATTATAATTAGGTGCCTTTTTGTGTATGATAATGTTTACAATTAATTAACCACTTGAAACTAGCTGAGTATGGTGTGTAATCTTAATTTCTTAAATCAAAATTGACGTTTATTGATTGATAATAGTATACACTATGTTGATGATTAAAAAAAATAGATTAATACATAACATTTTTTTTATTAATTAAGATTTAAAAGTGTGGAATAAAACTTTGATAGTGAAAGTAAAATTACATATTATATAATATATTATAAGTACTTACATATAGGTGTATTGGCAAATGTCTTAAAGTATTAGTACAAGTGAATAAAAAAAAAATCCAAGATAAGATTTGATTAATTTAATTAGCAATGCTAATTATTGATTATTTTAACGTTCTCGTTTTGCACATTAAACGTATATTTCATTAACTTAGGAACATTTTTAGAATTTATTCGTTCCTTATAAAATATTATGCTTGTATGTATGTTGGCGTGGCTGAAGTTGATTATTGAAATTTAGCTGAGGGAGATAATTTGTAAATAGGTAGCCACAAATTTAATAATAGTTCTGCCTTTAATCTGCCTGAATACAAATCTGCATATGCCTTTTTAGTATTTCTATGTATTTATATGTATCTACGAAACTTGTATATTAAAAACATTTAAATTATATTTCAAAAATCAATGAAAAGTGCAGAAATAATTGGCACAATTTAGTTGGCGATGCTACCTATATATAAGTACTTATATACTCACAATCCCCCTCCACACATCTGACACCTGTACTACTATATCGGTTCACTGGTAATATTGTAGTATTATAATATTCGGTAAAATAATGTTGTATCTTAATTATTATTTAAATAATTGGTTTGTCAAAGGAAATCGCACGGCGTCGTACTGGTACTCGATGGCATGATTCAGTGCACGGAGTTCGATGAATATTCTTATCAAGAAATGATTTCATTTTTACCATTAAATAGTCATCCAAAACCACAGAGGGTTTGTATTTTTACAATAAATTGAAAATGTCTGTACAATTTCCGTACACATATCCATCGATAGTCTTATAATTATTTATATTATTATGTTATTCGTGGATAGGTGCTCATCGTGGGCGGCGGCGATGGAGGGGTCGCTAGAGAAGTAGCCAAACACCCACTGGTCGAAACAATTGACCAAGTGGAAATTGACGACCGTGTTATTGAACTGTCCAAAAAATATTTACCGTTCATGGCCGAAGGATTCAACAGCCCCAAAGTCAACTTGCACGTAGCTGACGGTTTTAAATTCATGGAAGAACACTTTCAGTACTACGACGTCATTATAACTGACTCGTCTGATCCTATTGGTACTTTATTTAATAATCATATATGCGTGTATAAGATCAACTTTTATTCAAAAAATTGAAGGGCTCGCAAGTCCTTGGGAAATGTATAAATAGGAGCTATAGACGGCCAATATTTCCAAGTAGGGACATGAGATTTCACTTAACTTTAATTGCTAATGCAATCACTGAAATAAATAAATATATATATATATATATTATTGTATTATTAAAAATAAGTAAAACAATTTTTTTCATATTCTTCTCCCGATTTTATTATTGTTAAAAATTATTGACTTTCATTACACTGCCATTCAGTTGAAAGAACTTTCAGGTAATTTTTTCTTTATATTTAGTGCTCACTATTTTCGGCATATATAATTGGTGCCTAATGATACTGAATCTGAAAGTGTTCGGAAAAAATTTCGCTTTTTTTACATTGTAAGTTATACAAACATCATGATTGCGCGTTTGCGCCTCAATACAGATATACCTATAAAAATGTCAAACTACTTTTTTGATATTATTGTTTTTGACACTAAATATTATGAATATTATTAGATGATCACTTTCAATGTAGGAATAGAGTGACAATTTTTTCAATCGCTTTCAGTTTCAGTTCATCAAAAGATACATTTTGAAAAAAAACATTGATTTTAACCAATTAACCAATTGGTTGGGTATTATAATATTTACCCAACTCAATTTTATTAATCGAAAAATATAATAATACGATGTTATGTAGTCGGTACCTTTATTACATTTTTAATTTTTTACCATAAATAATAATCGAGTTATTTTTCATATTCACGCATTTGTTTTGTTTTTTTTTTTTACGTATCAATATCGTACATTGTATACAGGACCAGCTGTTTCGCTTTTCCAAAAGTCGTACTTTGAATTAATGAAACGCGCATTGCGGCCTGGCGGAATCGTGTGTTCGCAAGCCGATACTTTCTGGGGACATTTGAAAAACGCAGCGTCGATGCGCAACCATTGCAAAGCAGTATTCGCCAAGGCGGCGTACGCGACGTCTTACGTATCCACTTACCCGGCGGGTCAGATCGGTTTCGCACTCGGCAGTCTTGACGAGGTATACAATATGTGATAACAATTTACAAATAATAATAATAATGTTTCACCGACGTGTACGCGTACGCGTATAATATAGATAGATATTTTATGAATTATTTATGATATTTTCCTATCGTAGTAAGTAATAATTATTATTATATATTAAGTCGGTAATCGCAAAAAATAATTTTTGAATTTTGAACTCTGCTACTTTGATTTTATTATTTTGAACATCGCAATTGTCTTATCGTCTGTTATCGACTATCAAAATAAATGTATATTTTATAGGTATAGTTATTAAAGGCACAATAATTGGGTATTGATGAATTTTTAATTATACGAATGCTAGAGATATTTTAGTACTACACATAACACATTGTGCATTTATAATACGACTACAGTATCTATATATCTATATATATATATATAGCATAAATGCGCGATTTAATCAATTTATAAAACCTATACTAATTTTATCAATCAAATTACTAAACCTGCATTAAAATTTGTGAGTTTTATAGTTGAATTTTCGTGTGTATACAATATATATAATTATGTATGTATATACAGAGTGATTCGCAGAACATGTTTAAAATTCTTGAGATTTTTCAATTTTTGTGCTACAAATTCCAACGAATAGTTTTCAATCATTAAAATGTTTATAATATACTAAGAATAATAGTCATTAAAAATTAAGTATTACAAAAATATAAAATAGATGTAAATACGTAATATTTGATCTGGTTTTTGTAGGTATTTACTATACTTGGATCATTTTTACAAATTATAAATGTTGATAGGTTAATATTAATAATTGAAATTTTTAAATTACCATAACTCCCATATTATCTTCCAAATGTATTATAGACTTATACACTGTAATACATTTATCGTAAGACACTCAATATTTCAAAAAGTATTTACGTTTTTAAAAATATTTTTATTACATGGTATCAAGTCGTTACAAAACGATTTTTTTTTCAAAAAAAATATTTTTTTTAAGTTTTTTACCTTTTTGAATTGCAACATACAGTTTTAATTTTATAATCCAAAGCAGAATATTTTCTGAGTATTTTGATACATAAAAATCGAATTTTGGACGAGTTGTTTTAGAGTTATAAGTATTTGAAGTTTAGATGAGCAGAGTCGTGGACCAACATTTTGTGGGGTATCCGCATATCACTCCATAGTCCATACTGCTTATCTAAATTTCAAATACTTATAACTCATAAACTACTCATCCAAAATTGGATTTTTAAGTATCAAAATACTCAGTAAAATATTCTGATTTAGATTATAAAATTAAAATTGTATGTTGTAATTCAAAAAAGTAAAAACTTAAAAATAATAAGATTAAAAAATATTTTTTTTTGAAAAATGTTGTTTTGTAACGACTTCATACCATGTAACAAAAATATTTCCAAAAACATAAATACTTTTTTAAATAATGAGTGTCTTAAGTTAAATGGACCACCCTGTGTATAAATTTATCCTTAATACACAAAGTAAATAACTCGAACTACTCATTTGAATTTTGATTTTGCTACATACACGTTTTCAGAAATATTATCTGCCATATATAATTCACCGTAGAAAAATAGATTCTCGTTTGAAACACAGAAGTTTAGATCTCCACAGGACAGTCCTTAAGTAGCACAAAAATATATCAAGAATTTGAAAATATTGTCTTTATATAAAAATAAAAATTGTTTTGTCTTTATTTAAAAATTTCAAAATTCAGATTTTAAATAACTGCATTATTGAAAAAAAAGGATGAGTGTAAATACATAAATCATGTTTATTTTTGAAGAAATGTACGGCTGATAGATTTGCTTATACATACATTTTCTGTTAATGTGGTATTGGTACAACATAAAGCTTTTGTACATTCTATTTAAAATATATATATATACATGGCACTGCGTCTACCATAGTATATCACAAAGTTAAAATATTAAATCAATTTAGTACCACTCACAGATTATATTATACATTCAATTCGATAATATGCACCTATTGTCTATGGTCGATTAACTCTAACAATTTACATTGACGACCTAGACATCTGAAAAAACTTCATCAAAGGCGTTTTTGTGCGTGGGTTTCCTGTAACTAAAAGTAAATAATTGTTACGCATATACCTACGTGTTTATTCGATTGAATTTTGAATAGACTTAATTTCAAAATAATACATTTAGGTATAGTGTATAATTCACTCAGTACTGTAGTTTAAACTGTAGTGTTGTGTTATAGTATTGGTAGGTACTGCAGTTATCTAGTAGATAACCGTGGTATAAGTACTCAACTTTGTACACTGAAGCAAATAATTCAACTGTATTTAAATGTATAACCGTATGAGTAACCTGTAGCAGTATGACTGTTTTCGTACGATAAATATGTTTACGACGAGAATAAAATGTGTTTAATTCGAATTTTTCTTTCCGTTTTGTAGAATACAGACTTTGTAAATCCCTTGTACCAATTGACTGATAAACAGCGAAAAGACATGAAACTTCGTTACTACACTACCGACATTCATAAAGCGGCATTTGCACTGCCCGCGTTTGTTGTCGATGCTCTCGAAGACTCCGAAAACAATTTGTAATGATAATATATATTATGCGATTATCTATTATTATACAATATAATATTATATGTATAAAATAGTGTATCATACGAGGCTAATATTAATTGTCACATCACGTTATACGATTGGTATAATATTATTGTTACGTGCTTATACGATTTAAATAAAACATCTATTTATTTGTACTTTGTTACAATTATTTTTGTCATTCATTTTACTTAACAGGTGGTACAGCCAGCCGTACGGGTGAAATATGTATTTGGTATCTATGTAGTGTTTGAACTGAGAGGGGTCGGTGTCTCTCTTCTTTTTAGAAAATATTTATGGCGTATCTTTTCTAATTTTTTTCCCAATTCAAGCACTATACCCGTGTATGTATATACTTTACCTTAGCGACTTCCTTCATAATAAGTCACTACACTTCTAGTTTTATTATATAGGTTCGTTCTACTGAAATGCGAGAAAAGGAAAGAACCAGAAATCAGAATAAAAACTATAAATATATTTCACAGTTAATATTTGGATATTTCTAAAAAAATCAAACGCAGCTGATTTTATAATATATATACTATATAGGTAATATTTTACCTACGACATAACAGATTTTATATCTAGTGACTGAATTATTTAAATTGTTATTTAATAATTATCTGTACTTTATTTATCTCTTTTTATATATGAAAACCTATATCGATTCTATGTCAGTGTTATCCGATCCTTATTACTTTCACAAAAAACAAATCATAAGCAATACCTATATTACAGTGATATAATTAGTTATGACTCATAAGATTTTTAAGTTTAGACGCGAAAGCGAAGATATTAAACGTACATGTCCCCACCACCATCCATTTGACTTTTTAATTTTTTACAACGCCAAGGTTAGGTTAGGTTAGGTTTAGTGTTCCATTCCTGCCACCAATCCCGGAATTCCTGCTCAACATCCGCCCCCGCAAAAGCTAAAAATATTGTCGGTCGGACATCACGAACTCAAAACACTCAGCCTTTCCGCCGGCGTAATATCTTTTGTCACACGGCCGAACTAAAAGGACGTCCGTTACATACATATGATGCGTGTCCTCCCGCTTGGCTGGTTAGGTTGGCCTCCGTCACCTTCTTCGAAACAGTTATATCATACAAATTGTACAAATAAACAAAAAAAGTCTAATCGATTTTCGACTTGGCTTCCACAGCTTTCAGCCGCATACCCCTCCCCCCCGCAAAAGGTCGACGGTCTGGCGAAGATGCCCGCCCAGCGACTGCCACACCGGTTGTCGATCGCGTTTCCGCGGACGTCGGGAAGGACACCGCGGTCGTCGCAATAACGACCGCGACAACTTGGCGCCGACGGTAGTATATTATACAATAGCCGTGAACGGTGGAAAATTATAATAATACGGAACTTCATAAGTTTGTCGGTTGCTCATGTCACTTAACCGTGCACTCTAGTCCGCTCAAGACGCACAATAACCAAATATTATAGGCAACTATTGTCTCAGCAATACGTATTTTTCTTATCAAAGATTAGGGGATAGATATTGAAAAAAAAAATGGTTTTCTTGAGTTTTAGGTCACATTTCTTCTATTCTATACTTTTAGATACATATTTTAAATAATTTATCTTTTTATCGTCGACGTTTTGTTTAATTTAAATTTTGATCATATTAATATCGTCGTTGATGACTGTTCACACACGCATGTTTTTCTTGGAAACACGTCTCAAGGATAGCCCATAAGATTTATTTTCCGGTTTATTTATAGACAGTTATTGTTCACTGCACTAAATATTATCGATACGGGCCACAGGGCCGTCTGTCGCAGATATTGGACATATTCTTATTTCAGTAATTGCTGCCTTTCTGTTCGCGTTTTGTTTACTATTTATTTTATAAGCAAAATGCCTAAAATTAAAGTGTCTTTATCTTCTCAATTAAAAATGTATGTGTCTGAATTCAGTCCTGAAGATTTAATATTACTCAACATTTGACTACGGAAAAACCAGAAATTAGTTGCCCAGAGAGAAAAAAATGTTACAAAAAGTTTAGCTTTTTTTAACTGATACCAAAAAATCGTGCTTTAATAAAGATTTGTGTTTCGCGATGTTATCGGCCAATATACCGCTAAATAAATTAAACAATGAATCTTTTAAATCATTTTTAATAAAATATACTGGCAAAATAATCCCAGCCGTGACCACATTACGAAAAAGCTAGATGAAATTTACTGTGAAACATTAAATAAAATTAGATACGCTGTTATTGACAAAAAAATCTGGGTGTCCATTGATGAGATCTCTGACTTTAGGCCGCTTTGTCGCAACTGGTACTCTCGAAACCGATGCTACAAGACAAACATTTTAATTAAACTCTGAAGTACTGCCTAAAACTAATAACTCGACTATTGCATAGTTATTGAACGATTCTATACATATTTTGTGGCTCGAGAGTGCGACATAACGACGTCTTGTTATAGTGACGCAGGCCCTTATATGGTAAAAAATAGAAATGCAATCAAAATTTTTTATCCTAAAATTATTTAACATGTATTTTTCGTGGGCTTCATCGCATAGCAGAAAAAATTCGTGGACACTATTCAAAAGTAGATAAATTAATTTCCAACGTAAAAAAAATTTTTTTTTGAAAGCGCCTACTCATGTAATATTTAAAAACACAGCACCTGATCTTTCACTACCTCCTGAATCTATAATTGCAAGGTGAGGATCGTTGATAAAATCAGCAGTTTATTGCGAACACCATGAAACTGAAAACTATTAATAACTTTTTGGATAAAGAAGCAATTTCTGTAAAATAACGCACAAAAGTATTTTACTGATCTTAGCCTGGCGGCAAATTTAGTTTTTATAAAATCTAATTTTGAATTTATGCCAGATTTAGGGCAAAAAACATTCTATTGTCAGTTGTTATAAAAATAATTGAAAATTTTTTTCTAAAATTGAGTCAAGTCTCCAGTACAGTAGGAAAATGATTCAAGAAAAATAAATATTTTAGAGAAAAACAAAGGTTACAAAATATTCAAGTTTCAAATATTTTATCTGGTGAAGAAACATCAATGAACGAAATACCTAAACTTGAGTCTTGACGATTCAATATATTTTAAATATGCTCCAATAAATTCTGTACATGTTGAATGTTCTTTTTAAATGTTTAAAGTGTTGTAGCTAACAATAGAAAAATTTTACTTTTGAAAATTTGAAAAAACATCTTATTATTCAATGCAATTCCCAAGGTAAAAATGTGCAACATCTTAAACATTTGAAAACTAAATTTTTTTATTATTTTTTAGAATTTTAAGAAGTTGAAACATTTGAAAAAAAGTATCTGAAAACTCATAATTAAAGTAATTCAATACTAATTGTAAGTTGTAAGTTGTATTTAAAATTTAAATAAAATATATTCATACAAATAATCTTATTTTTTAATGCATATTTGGTGATTTTTTAAAGCTACAAGTCCTCTGTCCTAGTCGTCACAATACAATACTCAATATTTGCTTTACTTTAAAGTTCACGTAGTAAAATAGGTAACAACAATTTATCTACCAGCTACCTTAAATTAATATTTTTATTATTCCCTTTCCTCAATACAGATTTTTGTTCCAAAGACTGTAATCCATAATTTTTAGTGTTACCTATTTTGACAAATGTATGGACCATGACACTATCTGCAGGGCAGTACATTGCTCATATTTGAATACATATAAGTAATTAATAATATACAACAATTAAAAAGAATAATCTGATCAAATACATTTCTAAATTAGGTGCATAATAATATATTATCAAGTTGTGGTGGTCTTCCATTAATAATTTTGGTACATGCTTTGTACTTAGTTTAGTTGTAAAACAATAAAAGGATTCAAATATTTTAGGCAACCTCATTGAACTTTATATGAGAATACATTTACTTACATAATAATAAAATATTGATTTTAATTTGTAAAGTTGTAGTTAACACTTTTCTTTATTTATTTAATTATGAAGAAAAAAGGCGTTTATTTCAAAAAGAATATAAAATATTGCAACTTTTATGCAACTCACAATAGTAGAAGTTAAATCAATAATTATTACTATACCTTATGTATATCTAATGAAATCAAATTTTATTAAAATATGTTTACATACGTTTTATAAAATAGAACATCATTTTAGGATGATTGAACATTTCTTATTTTACGTAGAAGTATACAGTTTATGAACAACTTAAATTATGCAATAATATGATATATCAGTTTTAAATATATATATATATATATTTACTGATTTATCTTCTATTGCTTTTTTATATAAAAATACATTCTAAGTTGTCAGTTTTAAATTTATATTGTGTCAATAGATTATTCAGAACTAAAACCAAATACTTTAAGATTTCCGGTATCTCTTTTTCTGTCAAATTGTTCTTTATCGTCACATGCAAATGCCAATAAATACTGTTTTGGATGCCATGCCACAGTGAATGTTGCTGCTTCAATTGGTATATCAGTAATCTTAAGTGGAAACATTACATTAAAAAATAACAATAAAACTGAAAAAATTATAACATAAATAATAGATATCTAAATTTAAATTTTACTTTTTCCCCTGTTGTAACATTTGCAATGTCCACATACAAATCTTCACTACCTGATGCCAACATTTTACCATCATACGAAAAACTTAAAGCTCGAACTGGCCAATCCAATCTACATTTTTGAAGAAAAAAAAACAATTTATTTAAAGAATATAGCAATAGTTAAATATGATTATTTTAAATACAAATTACTGAAACTGATTTGTAAGCTACCTAGCAATTAAATTATAATAATATATCAAAACCACATTATATGGAAACTTATATTATTATCTGCATAGCTCTATTTAGGAATATTTTAAACTTTAATAAAAGAAGATTCAAAGGCCCAATAAGCAACAATATACAACTTGAAGAGCATTTTATTTTATAAAGGTTACCTGGTGTAAGTCTGTACACAAGCCAAGTCCTCAAGATCCCACAATGACACAGATGCATCTGCCGAACCTACAGCAAAATAATAGCCATTTGGTGAAAATTCTATACAAATACATGTACCCGGATGCGCTTTGATCATATGTCGCTGAACTAAATCTGGGAAACTGTAATCAGATTTAAAAATATATAATTTAGAGATCAATTACAAAAACAGATAAATTAGATGAAAGATTAATATTTTTTTTTTACCTTAACACATAAACAAATCCTAGACCATTTGTCAAGAAAAACAAATCGCTTTCATTGTTCCATGACATTTCGTTCACTTCAAAATTGAACTGTTGCTCACTAATTGATTTAAGGATGCGCATATCAATGAAAGTTATCAAGTCCTCTTTATTTCCAACGGCAATTGTGTATCCATCAGGGGACCATGTTATATTAATATTCTCTCCTTTATTCAAAAATAAGCATGTTATTGGGATGGAAGTATATTAAGATTTTTCTAGCTGTGTACCTTTGGTCAAAATAGTATTTGAACATTTCTGGTGTCTCACGTCCCATATTTTGACTGTTTTGTCACCACTAGCTGTACTTAATAAATCTGGGTTAGACTTATGCCAACATAATTGATCCACACTACCACCGTGTCCTTTATATGTGAATTCCTTGTTCTATACATGAATCAAAAGTTGGAAATAAATGAAAATGTATTTATTTTTAAAAGGCATCAAAGCAAAATGTTATTGAGCATACTATTGTAATACAATTATGCCAATTGAGAAATTTCACTACATTGCTATTAGATTTTGTAAATTAAATGAAACGAGGATACCTGTACATATTTTTCTAGATATGAAATAAATAAATATTAAATAACAATGTCTTTAAAAAAATCATTTAAATATTATAAATATACATTTTTAGTATTTTTTTTTCTATTCAATTATAGGAAAACTATATTTTTCTAACTATAAATAAATTGACTTAAAAATTATAAGTTCAACAAAAAAACCAATATACTTTTAGGCAGTCTCCCAATATGTGGTTATTCAAAAGAAATATAGTCTATTAATCAACAGTGGCAATAATAATAGTATAGTATGCGGTTAACAATACAAATTGTATTAGATTCAGCGATTTTACATAAAATAAATTATTATAATACAATTTTAATTTTATAGATAAAAAATTAAAAACATTTATTTAATAATAATTGATAACTGTGCAACTTAATTATCGATTCTTCAGTTAAAAATATACTAAACAATTTTTTTAAATGATTATAATCTATTATACTAGTTAAACTTTTTGCTTTGACACCCATTAATATATTATAATAAATATTTAAATCACATACCTAGTTTATCATGAGTTTCCCTATAATTACTCTATCATATATTCAAATATAATTAGCAATTGATTACAATTTTTATAATAAAAACATTAACTAATACAAAAATAATACTTTTAATAACAATAAAAAAAGGCTGTATATACAACGATAACAAATATCATATTTATCCTATATTAAAATATTCATAACCATAAATATATTTACAAATCATAAAATCATTTATCATACTCTATTAGAAGTTTTTAGTAAAAATGATCAATATATTTTTATAATAGCCATAAATCTTACATTTAAGAAAACAATTTTGATATCCACATTCAGTTAACAAACCTTTAAAACTAATTTTGGTTGTTTTTATAAAATTTAATTTTCAATGCTTAGCAATTAATATTTTGTTATTTAATATTTGTGATGGAAAAATTATGGATAAGCTATACCACAATTAAAGCATTTATTTTTTAAATTACTATTATGGTCAAAGAAGTTAAAACATAAAAACACTATAGTGTAGTATATCAGTCATATAATATATATAATGCATGCATTTTATTTTCAAAAAAAAAAAAAAAACTTACAAATTTAATATATTAAGCAATAAGGAAATGTGCTATTACAAAAACTATGTTAATCATAGTAACAAATAAATATCAATTTAACTCACAAATACATTTTGCTTTGACAACCTTTATTTAACTAAAATGTATTTAATATGAATTTTCTCAGAGCCTATAGGTAAAGAATCAGTCTTATACTCAATTAGTAAACATTTTTGTTCAACAAATACAACTTTTATTTTACTATAATAATAGGTACACTACAAATGAAATAGATAGTTAATTTGTTTTTATCAAATAGATAATAAACTATAACAAAAAACATACCATTTATTTATAAAAATCTACTATCTATTAAAAGAACAGCAAACCAAAGCCCCATTGATTTTTATTTGACACAATAGAATCATTATTAGAATAAAAAACTGGTAAACAATAGTTAATTTCTAATCTCATTAAATTATTGATGTTTAATGCCAAACCAGCTCCATATGATAGCCGTACGTTGTTGACCAATCCTTGTAGGTCTTTGGTTAAATTTTCTAGACGATTTCCAACATTTCCAGAGTTCATAAATAAATGTATCCTTATTAAATTGGACAGTTTATTTTTTTTAGATAAAAATGGAAGTGGAGCATGTATATGAGTGTTGTATCTCCAAAACATTGAAGAACCTGTTATGCTTCCATCTTCTTTTTTACCTACACCACATTCTTCAAATCCTCTGAAAGTTAGTGGTCCGCCCAGATAAAAATTATCTAAAATGCTGGATGTTCCAAATTTGTCTAATATTCCAAAAGAGAAAGATCCAGTAACAGCAAGACCTAGGATTGTGTTAAATGTATGTTGAAGGGTCAGTTCATTTTTTACAAACTCGTGGCTACCACCAAGTCCAGCAACTTCTGAACAACACTGGACTAAGGATCCATAACTAGGAAACACAGCACTATCACGAGTATCATAAGAAGCAGTCATTTTAATGGATGACTTCATGGTAAGTCCGAGCTGTTCTCGTATACCAAATGGTGCGTTTTGAGCATACTTTAAATCTCTAGCCACTCCTTCCCATAATAAATTTACTTTAAAATACTCATGGCTTAAATTCAATCCAGCATTTAACCCGTACTCATCAAATGAATAGCCAAATTTATTTCTATCATAATGGTTCTTGAAAACTGTTGTGTATAAATATGGACTAAATAAGGCAAGTAATGGTTTTGTAAAATTAATGCTTCCAGTAGAGAATTTTTTGTTGGATGAGTATATATCAGACACAAAATTTAATTTTTCACCACGGCAGAACAAGTTTAAAAATGATATTCCAGTTGACAGTTTAGGATCAGGGTTGTTATCAAAATGAGCGTCAGATAAAAGTTTGACATGTCCTTGGACCCAATTACATTCCTGCACTTTAATGGTAACATAATATT
This sequence comes from Pentalonia nigronervosa, assembly GCA_014851325.1. NCBI lineage: Eukaryota > Metazoa > Arthropoda > Insecta > Hemiptera > Aphididae > Pentalonia > Pentalonia nigronervosa. The sequence continues at coordinate 317,874 of JACXSJ010000421.1, forward strand.
TATCTTGTCCATCTACGCTATCTACATCTAGTTTGGCAGATACGTCATTGAAACACTCTAACTGCATCAGGTTTCTTTTAACTATCACGGTCTTGGCAATTACATCACTGACAGTTTTAGAATCAAACAGACAATTAGTAGCTTTTTTAACAACATCGTCTTTAGTTCTTTTTAGGCCCACAATATCCACGCGATCTATCCTGATTGGTTTTGTCTCAATCAAGTTTGCAGTATCCAGGACCATGACTTGTTTTTCAAAGCTCACAAATAAAATAGGAAGTAAAAAAGTAAATAATAACTAATTTGATTTAATTTCTCACCAGACGGTCTTTATCCAATGTGAATGTAGCCACAGATTTATCAAATGAACACGAAGCTAAACGTCTGCCGTCACAACTCCAACCAACTGAATGTACTTTTGACGAATGCGCTTGGAATTCTTTGACAGACTTGTGCGTTTTGAAGTAATCTTTTAATTCATTCACATCGACGTCAAAATGTTGCCAATAACTCATTTTAACTGTGATACATTCATCCTACAGTACAAATGAACAAGTATGTAATAATTAAACAGATACAATTAATATATTTTATTTTAATTGCTTACAATTTTAGTAAAGTACAAAGTTCTAAAAAAATTATTAGCAATGGAAAAACAAATTATATTATAAATTACAATAATATAATATTAATATTACTAAAACAACAATCAGGCATCGGAAATCGTAAACTTCGAAAACGTGCTAGCCGAAAACAGCTGAATTTAGTATTTTAGTATATAGAATTAAGCGTTTACTATTTAGAGGTAACCAGTAAAATGAATACAAAAAAGTAACCACTGACCACATCATAGTAAAGAAGCGGCTTATATCAGTAAAAACTAATGTTTCTTATCAATTTCATGGTTAATATTATTATGCATGGAACAAATGATACACTAGTCGTTAATCGCCAGAAAATGGCCGCCAAAAATGTATTTATTACAATTTGTATTGTGGTTTTGGTTTATAAATGTGTATCGCCGATACTGCGATGTAATATAATATTCAGGCAAGTCACAGAGACTGATACAACTAAACACGGGGGCGAAAGGACGGCCCCGTCTTAGGCCGTGTAGGGAAAATAATACAAACGATTTGCCTTCAATTTTACTGGTTAAAAAAAAATGTTATTACATTTTTGAAAATTTGCCTCCCCCTTGGGCGACTTCTGGATCAGCTACTGACGAGTCGCAAGCAATAAGATATCTGTACTCATCACGATTTATTTGCATGTGGCCATTGGGGTCAATATTATTCATAAGATAGTTGGCGATTGTCAAGTTCATATCGAGTCAACTATGCAGGACGTTCGGGAATGTGGCGCGGGTGAGCTCCGATTTAAAAACGTCGTACCGGCGGTCGATGACGACGCGAGCGCGCAGTCGAACGGTGGCAGTGAACCGCGTTAGTCGGTCGCGGCGGGTGGTAAAGCGACAAAGGGACCGCGAAGTCAAGCGGCCGCGGATCGACGTTTGACGGAGCGAAAACCGCGTTTCTGGTACCAGGGTCCTATGCTGAACATTGCGGTCCTGTACACCGTGTCGCGGGTCGCAACACTCGTTCGTGTGTCTCGGCGGCGATCCACATACGTCCCTGGTATTGATGGTCCAATACTTTGCGCTGAACTACACAGCACCCATCCGATTTTCGATGTCGCAAGTGCGTCATTTCAATATTTGCTAAGATGGGTCATATATAACCGACCCGATAAAATTTTCAGCCCAAATAAAAAAAAAAAAAACCGGTCAGTTCGCTCGCTCAGTTATCCAACTACATTTCACTATAATTACAATGGTGTTTTACTATTTCAACAAGTCCGATTTTCTTAACATACTAGTTATTCAAGTATACTTTACTTAAATCAACATAACATTATAATAACCCTAAAAATTTACGCCGAAAAAAATATTAACATTTATAAAATATAAAATAGTGAAGACAATTTTAGTGCAATTTCTTTAATTATTGAATTTTATATGATGGAATCCATATTTTTTTTTTTTTAGTTGAGTCAATCTTTATTACTTATAAAACTCGGAATATAGATGGAAAGATATAGATGTGGTTTATCTTTTGGTAAAGACAGTTTTTTACTAGATTGAAAATTGGCATTTTAAACGAAAATAAAGTTTATTCTAATAGCCCTAATCTTCTCAAATGTATATATAAAAAAAATGATAATTTTCCATGACCAAGAATCACAGATATTGCTCATTTACACGACCCGTATAATTTGTTTATTGTCTACAATGTTTGGTGTCTACAGCAAATGGTTTCTATTAAAAATTTGACCGAAAAATTATTACAAATTCGATTCACACACACACTTGATAACGCGTGATATTGATGTTTTGTTGTATTAGATTTTTATTTAGAATATCTAACTGATATTTAGTATTTTAGTGGTAATAGATAAAATATGATATTTTTAAATAAATGTATATATTTTTCATTATGAAGTAGTTCTTTTCTTATCTCTTATACTCTATTAAATATAAAACAGTGAAAATAAATATGGTAAAAAAAGTAAGTATTATAGAGTTTGGATTTTAAAGCATTAAAAAGTATTGAAATATGCCCTATAAACACCAAAAATAATAACAAAAAAATATGTATATAAAATGTTATTAAATTTATTATGTTTTACTGGCAGTTAATTTTATCTTTTGATGTAATATCCATAATATAATTTTATGAATTAATACATTTATCAAAAAAACTTATATGTTATACATATCTATAAATAATGTAAAATAGCAAAAAACGGGACCCAAATATCAAAAGTAGCCCAAAAATCCTTAAATATGTTAATAATATATAATATATATATATTAATATATATAAATATATATATAAATAGTAAAAAATATATAAATAATATATCTTCAAATATGAAAAAAAAGCAAAATAAAATTTCATATTTGGTGTCCCTGGTACATAAAACAAATTTATAGCCCACTCTGCTATTTTTATCTGTATCTTATAACAATTAGCAAATTCCATAGAATCCGAACCCTGCTTATAATAAAATCGATAGAATTTAGTTGTTGTTTTTTTTTTATTTTAAAAAAAAATTATTTTTACGTTATTAAATATACATTTATTTTGACACACAATTTTAAATTTATTAAATGTGTCTTTCACTGTAAAATTATAGTCAAATAAAAAGAAAATTGACCAAGGAAATATTTTAAACCAAACAGGACGAATTAACATAAAAAGTAATGAAATTATTGTTATATTTTATTAATCAATATATCAATATATCTCTTGATAATGTGGGATCGCTTAATACGTTTCACAAACCATTAGAAACTGAAGAGCAAAAGTAATTAAAATGTTTACTGTATTTTTAATTTGATTTAACATTAATTTTGTGAGGAAACAGAAATGAAAATATATACAATTCGCATATACATATTCAGTGGTGCTGGAGAAAGGATTATGGGGAAAATTTACTCCATCACTATAGATTGTGTACTTCATACACATTTGGAATATGATCGTGCATAGTTTTGAACAATAATCCAAGTTATTTGTAATAATTAAGAAGTATTATATTTTGCATATTATGTCTAAAACTCTTAATAACAACATAAATGTTTACTTAACAAATTACTTTTACTAAAAGTACGTGATATATTACGTGAACCAACATTTTATGCAGGTACCCGTGTACTTACTTCTCTATTCTGCTCAAATAATCTTTAAATATTATAGCTCATAAAATACTTGTCGAAATTTGATTTTCATACCTCGATGTATTCCAAAAAATATTTTGCTTGAAAATAAAGAATTCAAAATGCATGTTGTACTTAAAAGTTGTAAAAATATATTATTTTAGCTGACGTTGAACGCTTTAACTCATCTGAACTGAAAATATTTTGATTTATGAAAAATTAAACCCTACTTAACGCAATATGTTTTTTGTTCATGACTACTTATTTAGCTTTGCATAATATGAAATTTTTATAATCGTCATTCGTTTTGGTTCTCTGCAACGATTTTGGCAATTTCCATAGATGATTTATATTACATACTACGTCAATATAAACATTTCACAGCTAATATATTATTATAATATAACTTTTAATATCAAAGAGGCCCGTATTTACGATTTGTTTATTAAAATGTGAAATGACAATAACCAAAGAAGTTTTTAATTTTAAATTCAAATTATAATAATAATATAAAATGTTTTTTTTTTGTCATTGATTCAGCTATTGCTATTTAGATATAAATGTACAAGCAATAAGCATATTTTTTTTATGAACCAATAAATAAATGTGATTACTGCTTTTTATAATTAAAATAATTATAACATGTAGGTACACAGTTAACACATCACATTAAACCGTACCAGCTATACCACAAATTTGTAAAAGTCCAAGTCAAATATTTTCCCCGAATATTAGGTAGTATGAAAATATGAATTATTATTATTTAATATATTAATTATAATTATATTGTAGTTTATAAATATGATTATGTTTTTAAGTTACCTATTTTAAAGAATTTGATTATTTTTATTAGCTTAATTTATTTTTGATAGATCTTAATAAAAAAGTTTTCTGTAAGCAATTGAATATTTTATAAATTTTAAGCCACAATTTATTTACAAATTTTTTGATATTTTGATGAATTTTGATCAACATTTGAACCTTTAATGTTTATAAAAAAAGTTGTGCATATGATTTTTAATAATTTTGAATTACTATTAAACAACTTGTGGAACCTTATATTTAATTTTCAAGTTTTTAACTGATAGAAAGTTTTTGCTGTACAGTTCTCTACTATACAGTCAATGAGAGTGGAGTCACTGTAATGTATTTGATAATTTGAATTTATTGATAATAAATCATTACATAGAAAAAAGATTCTGAGCAGACTGTCAGCTTACATAACTAAGTGTATTTTATGATATTATTGCTATTAAAGTGGTAATTTATTTTAATATTGGTAATACAGAAGGTTGAATTAATTTTTGCCACCAACAAAAAATATTTTTAAATTGCAATGAAATAACTAAAATTGTTATTCTTTATTCAAATATTTAATTTCGTCCAAATTTGAACTTAAAACATCTATAAAAATCAATATAAATATTATGTAAATATATTTTTTAGATTTATTGGTTACAACATTACTACTTACAAGAAACCTTGTTTTAAATTTCCAATCTTTATCTATAAAAACTGAACATTTTATACATTTTTAACTCGAAAACACTTAACAAATGTTTAATATTTTAATGCATTTTTGTCAAAATCTGCTCTAAATGCTTATAAAATAAGTTGTGCATATGTATTATAAATAATTTTGAACTGCTATTAAAACAATTTTTGAGGAACTTTGTATTAAATCTTCAAATTTTATTTTCAAAGTACCAACTAAATTCACTTTCCTACCGGAAAATATGCTGCACTTAAACATGATTAAAGACACAAAAAAGAAAAAAAACACACATCATTGTAAAATTAATATATTCCTTGCTCTGCTCAGAATCTGAAATAAAGAGAGTAAGTATTATAAGTACTATACTGTTTTATAATAAAAGTGATTTCATCCAACACTAGATCGTACTTCTCGAAATGTGAGGAAGTTGCAACTCTAAGAATTAAATAGGATATAAATTTATTTTAGGTTTGAAAAATGAAAAAAAAATTGAAAGGAAAACACAGACGCCTACAGGCAAAAGCATTTTAAGTATAAAAAAAATTACAGAAGTTAATAGAATCTGTTAGTTCTTATGGACTTGTCTTGTGGTATTTTAATATAAGGAATTATGTATTAAACATAAAATAACTATAGACCCATTAAAAGAAATACAAATTAAAATATTAAAAAATATTCAAATATTTACTTAGATACCAGACTTTATTACTGAAATATAATTTATAAATATAAATAGAGAACAAAATTAATGTTCTAAGAGTAAAAAAAAAAAATATTTTAAAAAACTTTTGTAGGTATTTAACACTGATAATTGATAAGAGATAAAATGATAACAAATAATAACAATTGTCAATTTATATTTTACTAAAATGATTTTACTGCAAAATTGCAAAAATCAAAGCCACTGTACCTAGTTGTATATTGCAACTTGCAGTTGTATACAACAATGTCGAATTATAATGATCGACGACGGAAAGAACGAGAAAACATTGGTTTGATTGGTGTAGCTGAAATTTGGGAAAAATCACCTCCACAACCTGTTAACAAGTAATACTCACATTTTTTTAGACAATTATAACTTGTACAAAATATAAGTTGACATTTTGATTATAGAGACACGATTATAAAAAACATGTTATATGTCTGTAGTGAAATTGATCTTTATAATTGCATACTGAGATAAGTTATTCAACATCAGTATTAGATATATTGTTATGATATATTTAAATTTCAACATTTATTTCTCATTCACCATTACGTGTATTAACTATAAAAAAAATCATGTTTTTTGATTTAATTTACAGTTTTGGTTGGCATGAAGATTTTTTGGTTTTATTTAAAAATAAAAATTTAGGTAACATTTTAAGTATTAAGTAACATAAATGCAAGCTTTATTTTTAGGCCCTCTTAGCTATTATCTTTTAAAATAAATACATAATGATGGTTCCAGTCATTTGAATTTATTTTGTAGTTATAAGTTTTATTATTTGATCATTAACTTATATTTATTTCTTTGTAGTGTAAAAGCAATGCTAATAAGTTATGGTGATCGTCTAATCAGTCATTTAGATAATGCTTTTCACTATTTTTAATAATCATCAAATATTTTAATTGTTATTTTTTATTGGTTTTGTTTACCATAAATAATTTATAATACTAATGTATATAAAATTTATATTATTTAAAGATTCATAAAAAGTATTATAAATTTACAAATTACATTAATGTTAATTTTTTTTTAAATGTATGTATTTCCTAGGAATATAATAATAAATAATAATTGTAATCATTTAGCATTTTGTTAATAATAGTTTAGATACGGATGACGAAAACACTTTGAATCAAAATAATCTTGCAATTGCTCCAATTAAAGGGCACAAGAAGAGAAAGAAACAAAAAGAAAAATCAAAGGTAATATATTTTAAAATTTTAGAATTTGCTAGTTATTTTATTTGTATAATATTTTTATTTTAATTTTCTTTAGAAATCAAAAAAGTCCAAAAAAGTAAAAAAGCATAAAGAGTCACATAAGAAAAAAAAGAAGAGAAAAGTATCATCAGACAGTTCAAGTGATTCAAGTAGTGATGGTGAAGGTGATGAATGGATTGAGAAAAAAGGTTAATAAGTGCATTTTTTGTTAAAAGTATTTTTATGTAATTAATTAATTGTTTATGTATTAGCCGCTAAAGAAGCTACTGTTGATGAAATGGTAGGACCATTACCAAAACCTAATGTCACATTAACACAAAAAGAATATGGCCGTGCTTTATTGCCCGGTGAAGGTGCAGCCATGGCAGCTTATGTACAAGATGGTAAACGTATTCCTCGGCGTGGTGAAATTGGTTTGACATGCGATGAAATATCATCTTACGAGTCAGTTGGGTATGTGATGAGTGGAAGTCGGCACAGACGCATGGAAGCTGTGCGTATTCGTAAAGAAAATCAAATTTATTCTGCTGATGAAAAACGTGCGTTGGCTATGTTCAGTAAGGAAGAACGACAGAAAAGAGAAAATAAAATTCTTACTCAGTTTAGGGATATGGTAAAAAGCAAAACTTCGAATAAATAATTATAAATTCAATTTTGCATTGAATGTAAAATAATATAATTGACTGATTACAATATATTATAATTTATTATTTTTTTGTATGAAAAAATGAAGTATATTATTCATTTATTTAAATTATATGCAATTCAAATGTAAACTCAAATATAGTCAGACAAATTTGAAATTAGAATTACAAAAAGTATTTGTCATAACTTGTGATAGGATGTTTTTTGTTCTAAGTTGTTTGACCTAAATTTAAGTAGAAAATTATTTATTATTATATTAAAGGGCTATCTTAAATCTCAATTGTATTAATTGGTACACATATTTTCCCTTTGAAGAAGTGCTTGGGTACTGGGTGGGTATTTATTTTATTAAGTTTGATAAACAAAGTAAATGGACAATAGTTCTCACTGAAAAAACTAATTATCAGTTAAATAAATTATGTATTGTACTCATCACTACATATGCTATGAAAGAAAATGCAGAGATCTTCACTTAAACATGGATGACTCTAATAGATGATTATATTATAAATTCAAATATAAAATGCTTGGTAATTATATTGTTTGTTATCGCCCTGACACGTAATCATAATAAGTGTATTGTCCCACCACTCTTGTTTGTTATCGCTCTGTCACCACATTCTTGCCATCCTGATTGATCAGAAAAAACATTGTTATCCATCATACATGATCATTTTATCAAATTGTTGGAAAGTCTACAACAATTATTAATAACAAGCTGGATTCTAACATAATACAAATAATCACACTCATAATTTTGTTGACCTGTACACAGGGATATACCTACACTCGAAACATGGAGGTTGTAGGGTTCTGATAAATAGGACAATAAAAAGCATCGTGGAATCAATATACATTTGAAACTATTTTAAAAAGTATATCCCAGTTTTGGCCTTCATTGTAATTAAATACTTAAACATTTATAAAATTATGTATTTTTGCCATTATTATTACAACATATTAAAATGTATTTAAATTTATTATTTAGCTGTAGCAGGGAGATACATTTATTAAGTGAGGTATAGCAGGCAACAAACAATTATCTTTATTCTTTTGTAGGTATATGATAATATAACAAAATTACATCAAACACTAGAAATATTAATCCAAATTTCTTTTATAGCCCATAAATGTATTATATTATAAGCAGATTTAAATAAAATGTTTAATCTAGAAGATTGTTTATACTTTAAATTTTAATTACAAGATTTTTTAACAAACATTACAAAATTTATGATTTTACAATTGCATGTTATGAACATATTTCTAAATGTTATCGCATTGTTTGTAAAATTATTGAAGTTCTTAAAAAAAAGAATCAAACGACAAAACATGCATAGGAAGATGTTAAATGTATATATACATACATAAAATATATAATCTTTTCATTTATTCAAAGTTCTTCTATTTTATTGATTTAAGGGCAGCCTTACCAACAATACCGACAGCTTTGGTACAAAATGAGTATGCATCACTGCTCATTGATTATTAAATAAGAGCAATAGTAAAATAGCAAATAAAAATTTATTATGAAATGACATATAAATAAATATAAATATAACTAAAATTACTATAATAGAAATGAAATCACAAACATAATATTAGATAAAAAATATTATAAATCAGGATTTATAAAAATATAAGAAGACTATAAAATACTTTTTAAAACAGTCTGTTCCAAAATAAAAAACTAAAAATCAAATTAAGTTCACTTGATATAATTTTATAATAAAAATACAAACTATTATATCAAATGACATATTATAAGATTTAAATTATTACAGATGAAAAATCAATGCACATTATACATTTTGTAGATATTATTTGGTCACATAAAGATTTGCATTATCTTATGTTCTAAAATGTTTTTGAGACAAAAATTAATTAATGTCAATTTGTTAAACTAAATAATATTAACAATACAAATTTAAAACTTAATGTATACAATAATGGTTATCAATATTAAAATGATATTTGATTTATTTTTACTAATTGAGCAAAATATTAGTATTGTAGTTTAATAATAAACGTTATGCAGAATGCTGAATGGTAATATTATTATTAACCTGTAATTATTTATAAAGATTGAAAGTACATTTCTTTTTATCATTATGGAATTATTTAAGATTTATATCATTTACAAGTGCCCTACTACTAACATTTTTTTCAAATCATAAAAAAGCCTGAATGATTCCATAATGACCAAGGAATTTGGCATTAGTACACAACCATATTTAATAAAAATTTTTCAGATAATTACTAACCAATGAAAATAATCATTGTGTATACTTTTCAATGTAGATAATACGATCTCTGCTATATGAAATTAACATAGTAACAAGTGACTTAAGTACTTTATTGCATAGTCAATTTAAAAGTTTTTATGGTATTTTCAGAATTTCATAATCTGAAAGTAGTTTATCCACTCTTTTGTGAACTGTTGAAGCTTTGGAAATCATTTCAGGCATTGTTTTCAATGTTTCTTCTACAGGAATATTGCCAATAGTCTAAATAAAAAATATTGTTTTAGACAACACATTATTATTTATTTTTAATTGTTGCACTTTACTGACTATTCAATTTAATGAGTAATTAAAATTTTGATTTTGAGTGGAGCAAGAAATATATGCTTGTTTTATGTATTTACAATTATTAATAGTAGAAAAATACTTCAATCTTCAAATTTGAGAGTGGTCTCAACAAATTGGATTTAGTTGGTATTTTTGGAAGGCCAAAATTAAATTTTTTAAGTACTTATCAAAAAAATCAGGAAAAAAAAATTTAGGCAAAAACTAGTTTTAGGTACATGGATTTTTTTTTTTTTATAGTAACTAAAAAAAAATATAGATTTGAAATTTTTACCAAATATATGCATTTACTAAAGTTGGATTTTTCAGCAATTTAAAAATATTTGAAATTTTTAAAAACTTATATATGATAAAATGTTTGTTTTTATGTAAAAAAAAAAAAACTCGAAAATTAAATATAAAGTTTTAAGTAAGTTTGTCTTAACATATTTAGAAAGTATTGAATACACACTGATAATTCTTTTTATAAAATTTATCAAAATTACAAAAATTTTTTAATCATTTTATAGTTAAAAATTCATATCTTAAATTTAAACACTTAAAAGTTAAGACTTAAAAATTAGAAACAAGATTCTTCATAAATTTATTTAATAGATATTAAAAACAGTTTAGTGTAAATTCACAAAACATTTTAAGAGCGGCTGAAGTTCAAATTTTTATAAAATTCTTTAAAATTACAATAATGTGCAAAATTGTTTGTGGTTCTACTTTTCACTACTAAAGTAAAAATAAATAAATATATGAATAAAAAAAAAAAAATAGTTAAACATGTTTTATAGAATTAAATGTGTTCTGGCTGCTGATGGAAATGTATGGGAAGAAATATTATCTAAAACATGCAATTTAGGGTCGTAACCTACCAGTACAAACTTCAGTTAAGTGCTTAGTAGGAAAATGCAATATCCTAAGTTATATATTATCACTTATCAGTATATTATTGTATGTTATAAATGAAAAATTAACAAATTTTAAAACTATATACGTCTGACCTACGAGGCCACGAATTCTTATTACTCTAATACAACTAAAAAATATCCATTAACATGCTTTAAATTTTAAATCATGATTGGTGTGCCAAACTGAAATCGCTTCAAATGTATCATTAGTAATATTATAATTATTTTAAGTGCATTAATTTTAAGTGTATAATGCACAAAATTCTAAATATATATTTAGGTTCTATAAAACGCATACTTGATTATACAAGACTCTTTGACAAGGTAGAAAATTCATGGCAAATAGAGCAGCATTCCTTATAAGCCATGTGTGGTGTCTAGCCAATGTTTGGTTATATGCTTGTTGAGCAGAGTGTTTTGTGCTATCATTAGGTTGGAGATAAATCAGTTTAGACATAAATAAAATAATGAATTCTGAAATAAAACATTAACACAGGTGCAATAATCATAAGTACCTAGACACGTTTATAGAATGTCAATAATTGTATGTTTTACCGAGACCGCGGTGCAATCTCAACAACGTTACGGAGCCAGAACGACCAGTGTACACTAAATCTTTGGAAATATCATGGGTTATCATATTCTGTACAGTGGAAAAATGATGCTCGTCGTTGGCTACCAGACCATTGAGATATCCGATCTTATCCTCGAGATCGTTAACGACAAAACTGAACAAGCTTCCTAGTTGGGAACAGAACCTGAAAAGACGCCGAAAAAGGCATCAGTACAAGTCGTGTCGTCTCAACGTATCGTCAACGATACTCTGTATGTTTTATCAACGATAATTACTTGCAAAGTTCCTGATAGGCCAACAAATACTTTTTCATGTCGACGTCCGCGTCTTGGACCAGGGCTTCTTGGAACGCACTTTGAACGGCCTCCACGCTAAACATCTCACTTATTGATTACAATTATTACGGTTCGCGGGCGGTGATCGCCGGCGACGTGCCGATTCGATGCAAGAGAATTATTGGGTATATCAATATAAATTATAATATTGTTTCGAGCAACGCGGCCCGACCGCGAATAATACTGTACAATCTGAAAATATATTGGCTGTGGTATTGACGATTGCCGTCCAAGACCGAGGTAGACTTTTGAAAAACGAGTCGAGACTGAGGACGCGAGACCACGGTGTTTTACACTATGCTTGAGACGCGCGATAAGTGTTACGCCAATTAGTAATTGCCACGAGCGGTACTGATTTTATCATCTTTATCGCCGAGTCCGCACAACAATTGAATTGGCAATGCCGTGCTGTGGTCGTTGTTTTTGCAACTTACCGAGCACCTACGAAATACGAATTATAGTATTTACAAATAATATTTGTAATGGTTATTAAAAATTTAAAACAATATCATTAACTATTATAATATTGTTATTGTTATTATTATCTTGTTGTCGGATACCGGGCAAGTGTCGCCAGATGGTGAGACCAAGACAGACGGGATTACGATAATATTGTACTTCGGTACCTGCTTATAACTTATAAACATAGTAAGTACCTATAATTTTTGCTCTATTTACTTTTAATTTTCATTATATTTTTCTGTCAGATGTATAGTTTTTGATTGTCAACGAATGCAGTACATATTCTTTTTATTTAATCGGGACTAACACATTACAAATAAAAATTTAGCAATGTTTAAGAAATAAAACTATTTCATAATGACAAATAGGTACATACATTTAATTTAAAATATTAGATTTATCTTTTTGTAATTTTCCTTTCCGGAAAAAGTGCGATGCTATAATATGTAAATACAAATTGTCACTAAATCATACGAATTTTACGTTGTGAAACTTTTTAAAGAAAATTTCTAATTATTTTCAAAGGCATCAAATTTTTGATAGAAATTAATTGGTTATATTACGTTAGTGATCAGTTTCATTTTCAAACATTTTATTTGTGTCAAGTACTGGCGACTAATACTATTTCAATTATTTATTAAAATATTTTTTAGTTGAAATTTAAAAATTCAAAAGACATTTTAATTGTTTACTATGTAAAAACGAATTATTGAAATCAAATTTTAAGTATAAAATATATAGTGTTCTCGTATTAATTGTAATGTAAATTATTTGTAGTCATACCAAACCGAGTATTACGCTATTTTCAACATAATTATCACCATTATTTAGGTACTTATCATATCGGGATACGAGTTTTTGTATTCCTTCCTCATAGAAAGATGCCGCCTGTAATCGTAACCATGTGTTAACAGCTTCTTTCACCTCATCATCTTCGTTGAAGTTCTGACCATCCATAAATAATTTCATGTATAAAAAAAGATGAAAATCACTGGGTGCCAAATCTGGACTGTAGGGCGGATGATTAAATTGTTCCCATGCGAACGCATAATAGAAAATGGAACTTACTTTCTGGATTTATCTCGTAGTTAAATTGGATGTAAAAGTTAACATTTGAATTTTGTAATTGGAACATTTAATTTATTTGTTTCTTGGATTTTTAACCAGTTTTGAAAATCTCAAGTGGTAATACATTAAATAATACCTTTTTTTATTAATATTTTTATTACTATTTTTTAATAATACATTAAATAATAAATTTGTTTTATCGAATTAAAAGGTTATTAATCATTGCAATTTTTAATATTAATGAATTATAATGTTAGAATAACATATGAAACTTAACATAACCAATATTGTATCATGATAAACTTTATAAGGATTAACTACTTGAATTTTTTTTAAAAGAACCATCAACTTTTAATTTATAAAATTTAGTAATTTAAATATAATATTGCATATATTATTAATTTTATATATTATTGTCCAATGTTTTTTCAACTCTCATTCCGACTATGCTAAGTCTACACCTACATGGAGGTAGTCCAGGCCATAATAATCAATACACAAGTGATAATTTTCAAATCAATAGTTAAATTTAACATATTCTTTGGAGAATATTTTTTTCTCTATATAACAATATTTTTAAAAAGGAACATTATTATTCATCACAATTTTTTTTAGCAAACAATTAACAATTGTAAAAAAATTATAACATTACGTATCAAATATTTTTAATTGTTACGTTCAATAAAATTTCCCCAGGTCATACTTCAAGAAGTTCAAATTAAAATTTGAGAAAGTTAAATCAAAATTTGGAAACTTTGAGCAACTTTATATTTTTACTAAATATATAAAGCTAAAAGAAAAATTATTAATATTATTTATAAATCAGTTTTTTTTACTTTTAAGAGGACGTATAATGTGCATATTGTGTTGTCTCCAAGTGGTCAAACAAGTGCGAAACAATAAATTTACATTCTGCAGTTGTCATTCAGTTTCGTTAGTTTTATTATGAGTATGATTTTATCTAGTAATGAACTTAAATAACAATACTAATAATAGGTAAAGTTACTGTATAATATTAAAACTAACGAAGTTAAATGAGACCTACTGAAAGCGCTACACACTTGTGACTTGTAAGACGAAGACTACGCATACTTAAATCATTAGTGGGTACATAAAACTTAAACAATTTACATTCAATCATGCTTTCAAGTTGTATGATAGTTTTATGTTGTAAGGTACGGTTTCCTAGACGCGATTGATCGCCGCCACTGGCCGCAACTACTCTTTTGCTATGGAATAGCCTTAAAGTCGTTGCGGTTGACGACTATGTTGATCCGTGTGCGGCGTGAGCATTATAATTTGTAGTTGCAGCGCAACGCTTGTGGCGTTACGATCAATTCGGCAAAAAACCGGATCAATGGCTCTTTACATATTATACAGGTTTGATCGTACGGTAAAATACGATTTATACAGAGTTCCTATGCTTAGTATACTTTTGTACAGGATTAGTTTTATAAGAACACTCAAGTTGTCCGTTGTTATAATGAATAACAAACAAATTATTGCACAATGGTTATACAATCGTCGCCGCAAAAGATAACAGAAAAATCGTGTTTTTTGGGTACATCTTATTAATGCTAAGAGAGAGAAAGTGGGATTATTTTATACTTTATTTAATGACTTACAAAATGATGAAAATAAGTTTTTTAATTATTTCCGTATGTCAAGTGCTTCTTTTGATGTATTACATGGAAAACAAGGTGTCGACAATCAACAACTCAACTTAAAAGTCAAACACTTAAATTCAAGAGATCGGCAAACCAACTCCCCTTCTTTTTTATTCAAAAAAGACTAGTTAAATAAGTCTCAGTCTAAGAAAGTTAATTTTAAGTCCTTAGATATTATACTATCATACTAATATATAAGTCTAAGGTTAACCTATTGAAATTATGTTAAAGTTATACATATTGTGATGGTAGTGGAATATCATCACTGGTCGTGAGCTTTACAATAATCTTTTCCTACCAAAGTATTCGATATTGTAAACATAACAATGAAAGAAAACGTTTAAATATTATTGAGAGAATATCAGACATGTTATAATCAGTCAGCGGCATGGCGAAGGGAGTGATCTTGGGGCAGCTGTCTGCATGCTAGTAAATTATGGTATCCTGGGTATCGAGTAGATGGGTGGGTACTAATCAAGTATTAACTAGTATTTATCTGGTTTGGGTTGGTGGTTGGGGTATTAGACTTACTTATGAACAATTTTACTATCCTGACTAATTATTATAATTTTTAAAGTCGGGCTAGAGTTTACCAGTACAATAATAAATAACTAAAAATAGTCTATTCTGATTAATGATTTTTTTGGGTATAAGGATCAGATTAGCTTTAAATTTAGTCCTTAATTTTTACTTATACCTGTTTAATTCTTTTTTTTTTATAAGAATCAGTAGATTAGACTACAGTTTCATTTTTTCTTTTATACCTATATAATTTTATTTGCATTTTTTTTCTTAAAACGCATTTGCCTGCGGGTGCTTGTGTTTCTTTTCCAATTTTTTTTTGATTTAATTAACATGTGTAATCTTTTTTATAATTATCTTTTTTTTTATTCTTAAAACGCATTTGCCTGTGTTCCTCTCTTAATTTTTTTTTTCTAAACTTGTGTTCTATTTGTTATATATATTTTTTAAACATACTATCACTGGAAGCTCCTACAAAGTATAGTTCTCTAAATAAATTATGATTTGAAAATAAACTAAGTATTATGAGTTTTTTGTAGAGTTTAAGATTTAGATAACAATGCATTTTCTTACCTTAACTACTACTTGCTAATTTTATTTTTCATTTATTTAACGTTAATTAATTTGTTTATGCATTTTTTTTAACTTTTACTAGTAACTTTTTTTAGAAAGAGGTTCAGATTACTTTAAATTAGTCATTCGTTTAGAAAATTATTATTTTGAGACTTTTTTGGGTATAAGAATCAAATTAGACTATGCTTTCCCTAACTTTCACTTATATCCATAAAATTTGAATTGAATTTTTTTTTACTATTCTTTAATTAGACATACCTGCAAGTGCGGGTTTCCGTGTTCCCCTTGCAATTTTTTTAAAATTTATTTAACTTGAGTTTAATTATTTAAATTTTGATAACCATTCCTGGGAGAGACTTTTGGTATTACCTTGAATAATTGTGCTTAGAAAAAATTTAACTATTGTATGCAATATTGTTTGTTTAATGGAATCTTAGTAGGCAGCAGTTTAAAACTTATATATCTACTATACAAGATGATTTATTTAACGTAAAATACTAATTATATTGAAAAGGATCGACTTTTTTTTTATATATCTAATAACATACAGTTTAAATTTGAAATTTCATAGCAGAATACATTTCTTAGGCCAGTTTCACACTTGCCGATATTCGCAGTGGATGTTCCGCGGCGGAATTTTTGTAATATCGAAACATGCTGCGAAATTTATTGTTTTGTCCAAGCCGAATTTCGCCTTAGTATATTATGTACATATATTTAGACTAACGTGTTTTGTTATCTGCGGAACTCATTGGTTGATTTTCCATCATTGATGTTTCGTAAGTGTGATACTGGCCTTAGTATTTCGACACATACAAATCTAATTTTGGACGAGTAGTTCATGTGTTAGAACTTTAGAAGTATTTAAAGTTTTTGATGAGCTGAGTAGTGACTAAAATTTTGCGGGGTAATTGTATATCACTTCACTCCGCTTATCTATAATTTATATACTTGTAACTCATAAGCTACTCGTTTAAAATTTATTTTTATGTATCGAAATGTTTGGAAAATTATTCTGCTTTAGAATAATAAATTTAAACTGTATGTTAACGTTAAAAAATTACAAGGATAAAAAATATGAAGAAATATTATTACATTTAAAAAAATACTTTTGTGTAACAACTTGGAACCACAAAAATATATTTTTTGAAAAAAACAATACTTTTTAATATAATGAGTGTTTTACGTTAGTTGAATCACTCTGTGTAATTTATTTTAATTTATTTTTTTAATTCTCAAGAGTAAAAATGCGTTTGTCTGCGGATACCGTGTTGCTTTCCAATTTTGTTTTTATTTATTAAACTTGGTATAGATTTTATCAGTTAAGATTATCTACGAAAAAATAGAACAAAATATTATGTAACAATATATAATTTTACTCAGGAAACACCGAACGCCAATATTATAAAATTAATAATTATTTATAAAGTATAAAATATCTACAATACTTATTGGCCTTGATTTTTTTATTCGTTCTTTACTTCCAAGTTCTGAAGTTTAAAAAAAAAATTATCTGCTTAACGCTTAAGAATTTAAAGTAGGCACCTAGAATAGTCAATAGATTGGTTCTGATTTGCAGAGAAACATAAGTTTGTATTGCCACAGGACACTTGTTAAATAGTATAAAATTGTATGGTTTTCCTTATAATTGGGCATTGTTAAGGGCGCCGACCACCATGAATCCAAGGCCGACTAGGTCGGAGAATCGTGGATTTAATATAATATTTACAAAAAAAACCAATAGAGTTTTTTTAAACAAGTTAAATGTAATTTGTTTTTTTTTATTATTTACACTAATCATAACATGAACATAAATGTATCACACGATACGGATACAAGTAGCGTTTGCACATATTTTGGAATTACCCAACACCTGCAAGACCACCACCGCCGTGTCATGGTCGCTACCGCCACTATTATGGCTGTGATTGTTGTCGTTATCGTCATTGTGATACTCGTTCTCAATCCTCCGAGTAAAGGATCCCGGTCGAGCCAGAAATCTAAGTTCATATTGGAAGTCATGACTTTGGTTACTATCAATAATGTATGTGGCCTGTGCCGACGTTCGCGGTTAAGAAATCAATTGGCGATTGACCTCTGTGCCGCGGTGGTAGCCTTTTGGTGTTTATCGATATAATTTAATTGCGATAATATGTTAATTATGAGAAATATCGGTGTTTGTGTACGAGCGTCTTTAGGTTCGGCTTATTTTATTGGACTTTAACAATACTACATATTGTGATCCTTATACATAGAATTCACTAGATTACACAGGTTAATTTAGTAACATTACAAAATATATAAGTATTTGAAAATATGATCTTCAAGTACCTATATCTATACTGAACAATTACGAAGATCTGTCTTTGAATAAATGTATAATTTAATGAAAAACGCTGGTGAATATGTTTGGTGAATCACTCTGTACATATTAAAAAATGTCAATATACGTAATATTATGTAGGGTAAGTTACAGACTATACAGTATTATAGTAACTACTAACTACAAATTAAACATGCCTACCTACTTCTGTTTGGGATAGGCTATTATATCCTTTTTCTATGGGCTATATCTAAGCTACTTATTAAAGTTGGTTAGTTAGAGGTGTGTTGATGACTTTTTTTAAAATCTGAAAGGCGAAAGCCATAAATCATCACACTTTAAAAATGATTCTGAGAAAATCTCATTTGTTGATAAATAAATCACATTTTGTGTTAAAAACTTTATAAGGTTGCTTTTGAATAAAAAATGTTGATTTATGATTTTCGAGATTTTTTAAAGACAGAATTATATAACATGAACCACCCCTGGTAAAATAAAAAGTCTACATCACCAAATTTATATCATTGAATGATAAAAAAAAATTACAAAAAAATGAACATTTATTTGAAAATTGAATAAACTACATACCTTGTAAGTTATTTATTGAATTTAACTTATGTCTTACAAATTTCAACAGTACCTATCTATATTATTATTAATTTACAAAACACTATAAATTGTTCTGATTAATAATATTATATAGATGTGTATTTTAGTATAAGACATTGGTACTTGTAACTTGTGTGTTACTATAAAATGTAACATAGTTGTTTTCATAAATTGAAATTTCGCCAAACCGAATATGCACAGTGTATATTCAATTTACAATTGATTGCACATGCTACAAGCTATAAAGTTACACGAAACATTTCAATCACATTTATTACTCTAAAGTGTGTGTGTGTGGTAAATAAAAAAATGCTTTGTTGCAAAGTCAATGATTCTCTGTCCATGCTTAGAGTCTAAAATAAAAATACTTATTGGCATGTATAGATTTTGCCAATTTTGGTAGATACGTCTCTGGCCAACCAGAAAATAATACGTGATTTGCTGTTTAGTAAAGTATCATATCCAACTGAAGACCCGTCTTAATGGTTCAGTAAACCTATTATAGAACGTAGGATGTATATAAATTATGTTTTATATGAATTACTTTTGTTAGTATGTAAAATGATACGACTTTCTGAAGCTGGTAGGTAGGTCCTTAACAAAAGGCAATAACTTACTACTTAATAATTTTCGTTAAGAATTATTAACATATTATATAATTGCAACATGTCTACGCATACATAGGTATTTGTGTTGTGTTAGATGTAATACAAACATTTGTTGTTTGAAAGAAAAAATAATTTGACTTTTTTAATTTATGACGTCTCCACACATTCGTAAGTAGCAGTTTACCGCGTTGTCACGCAGATGCGAAAATATTGAAAATGTTAGTTTAGTTTATAGGATGTTCATTGATGGTTTACACTCTAATGATAGAAAAAATTGAGTCCTAAAGCGTACGTATAATATGCTACTTTATATAAGTACTTATCCTTTACTGTTTACTGGGATATGTATTTTAGAGTTTTGGCATCCATTAAACGCAAACTCTTGGTATAGTGTATATTATATATATATTTTTTATGGTTCAAGTGATAATGGTATTTTATAAAACTCGCTAGTGTGGCAAATTCATTAAATAAATACTAAACTTAACTTTAAATAATAAGAATAAATCGGTATGATTGATAAAGGTTACATCGGAACAATTGATTACTAATATTAATACATCTGTATACATATAAATAGATGTTTGTTAGCTAGAGACTCTAAAACTATTGGATTATTTTCAATAAAAGTTATATTAATTTTGAGACTTGTAAGGCGTTTATAGCATATTTTTTTAACCTTTATAGGTAACCTAAGGGTGGCTCATACATTAATTTAGTTTTCGGCTCACGAAAAAAAAATCTTTTTGTTTATTTATAGGGTTACCATTGGTTACATATTATACGCACCTCCGACGACACGGTGAACACTGTGGTGGACGTGGGTCTGCCCACAATCGACACCATTCAGACACTTAATGGAATCCAAAGCGTTCCGAAGGAAAATGCAATTTATAATTAACAAGTTTGAGTGCTTATTTCATAACGGTTTGGGTTATTTGACGCTTTATTAAAGATTAAACGACTTAAAAATCGAATAGGGCCTGCCTTCACGTTCTAAATGTTGACACTTTGGCGGCACACATGCGTAACACAATTTAACACACACATCTACCTATCTAACAAAGTTTTTTTTTGCATATTTATGATTTTTTAAAGATTCGTAGCACCAAGACTAAAAATCAGTTTGTTGTACGTCCTGTTGGGCAAGTACTAGTATTTTGAGTGACTGCGCCTCCACCGCGATGTTAGACGGCACACATTTTGAAAAAATCATATAAAAATGAAAGGAATTTTCTAATCCTTATAGTCAAGGATTTGTTTAGTATTCGTTAACGTGGATATATTAAATAAAATGTATTATGTGGACTTTTATTGAAAACGCATGCTAAGTACGAATTCGTATTATGATTATACAATACAAATATGAACGTGTACAGTAGGTACATAGATTATAAGCAGTTCTCACAGACTATAATTTGACACGTATTCCATACTACTATATAGGTACGCATACAATGCTCGCAACGAATACGTCGATGCGGACATATACGATACAACCCGGCAATGACCGACGAGGTTGTTGGAATTGTTGGAATTGTTAGACGGATCTCGTCGAATAGTCTCGAAACATACGTCGCAAAACCTTACCGCCAACACACGATAAGGGTCGAGTCATTAGTTAACGTTTAACGCGTACCTATTGGCATGTAAATACTTATTGTTCTATCGCAAACGAGAAACGCGGGCTGTTCAAATTGTTGAATTGCCGTTCCGCAGTGAATGCATGTGGAGCTTTCTTTGTCAGACCAAAGGAATCCGACTGGGCGATGCTTGACGCGATAATGATAATTGTCGGTAGACACTAAGCACAGGTGCATTTCAGCCGAGGTCTTCACTAACGACTTTGCAGAGGTGACCCATATGGATATCACCACGGTCGTCACCGACTTCATTTGGGATTTTATAAATATTATCAGAAATTTTTTTTTTGAAAGGTACATAAATTCCGCTAGTGCAGGTAGTTTTAAAATAACCCATCGATTCCGCCAAATCGAAATTGTTAATTTGACTGACAACAGACACTGCAGGAAAGTATGAGGAAATTGAAAATATAAACTTCCCGAACAAAAATTACGAATTGCGATTAATTCATGAATTGTTTTTTAATTTATATATAAACTATTTTGAATGTTCTTAGACTTGAGAATTTATTTCCAAAAAATTTAACCTACGTTTGGTATTTCATTATTAGTTGCCTGTAATATGTACAAAACCTAATTTTAGTTTCTTTTTTTAGTATGCTTATAATGCCTATTTCGAGTTATGATGATCTCATTATCAATAACTGTAATAAAGATATTTATTTAATTAATGCATAGGTATAATAGTAAATTTAATACGTAGTTAGTGCTGGAACTAGAATTTGTAGGTCCTATAGGCTATAGGCAGGGATGACCTTAAAAATAAATCTTGGAGGGGGGGCAGTCTTTAAAATTGCCGACTAGAATTTAAAATGCTTAATTTTTGTTTTGCTTTTTTTTTTTTTTGGTCGGATGAGAGATCATTGGTGTTGGAGACATTAGCAATGCAGTTACTAGGAACTCTAGGGATAAAGATATCAAGGATATCGGGGCGATGGTTATGATGTGTTGACCAGTAGGTGAGGTAAGGGGGAGGTAGTAAAAAAAAAAAAATTTGTTAATAAGAACAGTAGTTTTAATTTATTATCACTTTAAATTAATTGTTATAAAATCATATTATAAAAAATTTAAAAACTATTACAATGATTGCGTCAATTTTTTTTTACATGTAAGATATAATTTGTTTAATTAAAAATTATTTCTTCACAATTGAACTATATATAGCCTATAGATACTTAACAGATTACAATTCTTCAAGATAGAAAGGCCAGTAAGCTCCATATATGTATGGTAGTGTCCATTTATCAAGGTGTCACCATGGAGTGGCCAAAAGGGCCACTTTTCTTGATAATTTCAGAATTGTTTATAGATTATATTCACTGCATATTAATATACTATATTGGTTATAGTACTTAATTAGCCCGTACTATTTGTCTTACTATTTTTATTATATGGTATAGTTTCTTCAAAACAAAACTTTCGTTTTAAATATTTATCAATAAATAATTTATACATACTTTTATAGCAAATCGTTTATAAATTGTTGCTTAGTAACGACATAATAATATTAGCTAGTCATGTTCACATATCTATAGATTACGACTATTTTGTCTATTTGTTTCTATAGATCATTAACTGCTGTAAAAATAATATATTATGAGTTATAAATTATGAAAATAATGTCTAGCAAATTAAACATTTAAATAATAATACACATAGTTTCCCACGAGAATTTCACTAATTTGAAGTGATAGGGTAATGCAGATTACATTTTAAATTAACAAACCTTCCTGGTACACATTGCTGTATACATATTATATATATATATATAAGACAGTATAATAAGTAATTTTAGTATTTATTAGTTTTCATAAATACATTTCAGTTGCCATTGTATTGAATAATTATAATTTAACTTATATTAAGTTATACTTTTAAATTGTACATATTATAATATTATATATATAGTAATGTGTAGTTGGTCGATAAAATGAAAATAAGTCTAAAACCCACAAAATAATATAAGTATTACTTTATAGGCTAGTAAAATAGCATACTGTCATAAGTTCTTTTATAACTATAATATAAAATAAAAAATTGTAAGCATTGGCGCAACTAAAGTTATTACATTGAATAAGGTTGTATATAATGTATACTTATTTTTAAAGTGTAACTTCAAACTTGTAGTATAAATAAACGGTAGTGGACATTTTAGATTTTTAAAACTGTTCGCTTTACAATAGCGATGATTTATTTTTTTTTACTGATATAGTTTTGAAGCAGTGGAAGTGATTAAGATAAATGATCTAAGTAGTCCTAACTGTTAAGTTTTTAATTATTAAGAAAATTAACATATTCACATACCTATAAAAAATTGACAATTAAATAATTTTAAGTACTAATTTTTGTTTTGAAAAATTTAAAAATGTATTTAACAAACAAATGTTTAATATTTAATTTCTTAATAAAACTAATTTTATTCTTATATTTTTGTACAATCATTAAAATGAGTTTTGTAAATGTATATGTAATTTTTGAATCAAATAAATATGTAGACATACGTGAATAATACACTGTATTTGCACTATATTAGTATTTTATTTATATTTTGTATTCACTATATCCACAAGTTCAAAATACAGACATAAAAAAGATATAAGTATCCTAAAAAATAAAACTATGTAAAATACAATTTACAAATTTAACTTAATTCAAGATTTTCAAGAACTCAAGATTAGTTTCTTTAGATTTCTACGTCAGTTTGACTTTCATAAAACAAATCTACTTCTTACATATAGTATTATATATAATTGAATTCATTGGTTTATAATATGAAATTGATTAATTTGTTTAATTTAAAATGAATGAAATTAAATTTACCAACAATAAATGCATTTAGAATAGGTATTTCAATATTTTAATATGTTGGCTTTTATTATATGTTATGAATATTCGCGGTTAAAAACTTGTGTTGACTTTTTATAATCATTACATTTTTCTACGAAGTATACATTTCATCGGTACATGTTTGTTGCCAATAATATTCTTATAAACAGAAATGGACATTTTTAATTTTTAATAAGAATAAATTTAGTACATTACTGTATTCCACGAATATTATTTACAGAAATTAATACAAAGAACAATATTGTGTTTGAGTAAAATGTAAAAAGTAAAAACTTAAAAACAAAGTTGCGAAAAATATTATATACATTCGTATTATAATATAGGTATTAATATAATAAATTATAATATGCATACCTAGTAAAAATTAATAACGTTCGTTACGAAATATCTATTTAAAATTTAAAAGTAATTTTCCCGTGTTACATAATTTACGTTCGTAGACAAATTGATAATATACGAAATATATACTTTCGACAACGTTACATCTTTGATTATGATCTAATTTTCTGTGCGTTTGGTTTTTTTCGTAATTTGTATATTTTGATCATAATTCGTTATATTTTTTTGTGTTTTATCAATAATAATAAGAATTTGATTTTACATATTACTTATTGCTTATTATCTAAATTAATTTTTTTTAGATATTGTTTGGTGATGCAGACTTTTTTTTTGAAAATTTTTATGCATTTTGAATATGAATTATGTAGTTTCTGAGTTATTAAAATGTATGAATTAAGTCCCTATAAATCAAATACAATATATAATAGATTTACCAAACTATTTAGTCTATTACTCATTAAACTCGGATAATTTTACAAATAATAAAATGTTCATGAATTAATATTGATATCTACAATTTTCAAATCATCATAACCTCCATATCTTATAATACTAATTTTCTCCAAATCTTATCCTACTAGCGTGGACTAACGCCTCAGAAACTTTTCGTTCTAATTTAAATTTATAAACATAAAAAGGTTCCAATAATGTTAAAATAAAACTCGCAGGTCGAGGCCAAGGGTGCCGAGGTCCTTTAACCAAGGAATTTGCCGAAGCCCCCTCACAGTTCTGTGTTATACGCGGCGAGTCGTTCGCAGGAGCTCCCCCCGCGGGCGCCTCTACACCACCGCGTCCGAATTTGATGACGCGCCTACGCCTATATTTAGGGTACACGCGAGCGCATAAAAGTGTTGTAAATCGTTCGGTACGATTCGGGGGCGATCGCGAGTCGTGACGGTGACGGTGGCGGCGTCGCGGCGCTGCCCGCGCTTTGGTGGACGCCGGCGGGAGCAGTGCCGCGCAACGCCAACACGACGACGACGCTCTCGCCGAGCATCGCGCGCAAGCTGCACCGCCGCGACACCGCCGCACACGTTCGTTGGCCGCGACCCGTCGCCGCCGAAGCCGCCACAGCCGCCAACTACAGTCGTCCCGGAACGAGCGTCCGTCGCCGCGTACGCCGCCGCCGCCGCCGCCGCCCGACGTGAACACCGCCGCCCCCGCCGCCGATAATACCTGTAATGCCGGTGGCCAGTGCCGTCGGCCGCCCGCACACGCGTCCCGCCGCACCAGCGTGGCCAGAAACGTGACTGTATGGTGGGCTCGCCCGGTGGGTAATCCCGCCTGTTACGGCATGCCAATACGCCGGGGACATGTCACCCAGCGCACCACTGTCATAGAGACCATCATCAGGAAGTTTGATACGCACAGTGAGTGGCCGCATTGTATTGCTATATGTATAGAAATACGGCTGCAGCGCGCGCGCGTCGTCGTTTTTATTTCTATTATTATTGCGATTAGGGCTGGGATTTTGAAGCGTTTCCCTCTATTTTTTTTTTTTGGTTTTTTTTCCGTCCACTCGGACTCGTATATAATCGGAAAATGTGCGTTTTAGATGAGTGTCCCATCACTGATTGTTTTGACGGTATTTTCACGGTTGGCCATTTTTTAGACAAATATATGGTATTCAATTCTGTAGGGCGTATTTTTTGAAACGCCTCCCCGAGGGCACTTTTTCGAAAGTTTTTCACGATTCATTTTTAAAGCGAACGTAAATTATTATCGTAGTAATAGTAATACAAAATACATTTTTGTGACGAAAACTAGCACATTGGTAGACGTAAGTATGCACATGATTTCGTGGTCAGATAGTATGAAACGTATACTAGGCAGTAGATGTAGTCTACAAATCATATTATTTAAGCGATGATAATAATCATACGTCTTCTATTCTTATGTCGATAGTATTTTAAAATGTCTTCAAAAAAAAAGAATCGTCACTGCACCATTGTAGCACCTATAACACGCACGTTTCCATTATATCATTCTAAAACGCATTTTTCCAGTAATATTTTAAGCATTTTTTTAAGATATTAAAATCTCAGCCCTAATTATAATATTTTTACCTATTGTGGTATATATAATACCTCATAATATTATTGTAGGATATCCATAATATTATTATGTGTGGAGGTGCGATTTCAACCAATCAACCGGGGGTGCGCTGTAAATAACCCCCACCCCCCCCCCCCATTTTTCAGTTCTTTATTATATCACGTAGATAACTTTGGATCCTCCCCCCACCCAAACATCACCAATGCATTAATCACATGGCTTTGTACTAAATATAGATTAATAACTAATATAAAATAAGAATTTTAAGAAATAATAGACCGTAATTGACTTATAGCTTATGAGGACGCAGATTTAAAAACCGCGCACACCTATCCCTCTACCAAATTGCACCGACAATTATATTATGAATATTACGTATCCGCGACAAAATTGCAATATATACGTACTTTTATCGTCACTTGTCGGTGTGCAGCGGTCGTTGATTTCCATTATTATTATTCTGTAATTTATACATATTTTTTCTAATATTAAAACGATTGTTTTAAAAACTCATCCTGTGTGCGCGCGTGTACATTAATGTATATTATATGTATGTAAATATATTTACGTAGAGTAGTTTTAAAGTAGTTTTGGCGGTGTCCCGCAGTGACGTACAGGTGTATCCCGAAAATCTGCACCGGCGCGACGTCTGAAAATGACGTGTCGTATACGATTAATATATAGGTGCATCGAGCGATCGTCCGATTAATACCCACGGCCGTTGTACTATTATATATACGTATGACGCCCTCGATTGTGCAGGTTTTGTTTTGAAATTAAAAAATAATCGTCTCCAACTCGGAGTTGCCCGTCCGCGATTGTTACCGCGGACTCCACGCGTTTTCGAGGCGCAACACCCCGAGAGTATAATATTATATATATGTATATTATAATATTTTGCTTACGTCACTGCGGTAAAATCGTGTTCCAAGAATAAATAATATTTTGTTGCCTAATCGTTTAAACCTTTTAACAACCATTTTACAATTTTTAGGTATTTTACATCACGTTTAATGGGCATTAGCGTCGTAATAACGCTGTTTTCTCTTTTTTTTTCACCGTCTGTTCTCGTCGACGACAACCTGTGTCGACGGGTTTGAACGTGTTTTTTTTTTATTATTCGGGCGTTTTTGGCCCGAAGTCCTTCCTGAAACTTTCGAGCCCGGCTGTATACTACCGCTGACTCGCCAGTGTTTCAGCTGAGTTTTAAAGTTTTTCCCGCCGAGCCTCAGGAGATGTATGATAAATTGCACCTGAACGTTGTTTATAATTGACGAGTGTATTTTTGTATATTTTTTACATTTTTAAGTTTTAACATACAAGTTTTTCTTATTTAAACATTTCAAAACTTAACCGTTTAACTGTACAGTGTATGGGTATATTATTTAATATTTTTATAACCGAGTGCAAAATAACTTTTTATAAACAAAGACATAGAGTATACAAACTATCTATTAAAATTTCAGTTAAAATAATAAATTTATAAAAAGTTGTAGGCATACATTTACTACGACAATGTAACGAGCAAAGTAAAACAATATTGACCGAGTCTTTAAAAACATTTTAAATACGTATTTTTAAATGTTATGTTTATTTTAACTTTTTATTTTTAAAATGTTTTTACGTAACACATGTTATATATTTTTAAATTTTTTTTTTGGATGGCTTGCAACTGTATCGAATGCAGTTAACATTTTAATTGTAAGAATTAATCCAAAATCTTTTCGAGTTGGTAAAATATTTTGAGCTTAGATAAAACAGGGTAATAAAGATAATAATGTGCTTTACAGATCGTACGACTTAAGCCAATATAAATAAAATATATAAATTGTAAATAAATGTAAAATCATTAAATGGTCACTGCTACCAAGCTATTACAAGGAATAAAAATACTACATGATACATGACAAACATGTTATTTTGTGTAGTTGATTTATAAAAATAAAAAATTGAATTAATTATTCAGTGTTAGGTTTTTAAAAACGATTATCTTTAGATACTCTTTATATTTTTACAATAACAATTTTTAAATTACCAATATTTTATAGATGACATAATCAGATGCTAAAATATAAAATATAAATAATGTTCATTGTTTTTAATTTTGATAAAATAAATGTTTTATGTTTTTATTTCGATACATTTTTCAAGACAATGAAACTTGAGTTGGCATGTTTATATATATAATATTATTTTGTAAATTGTAATTCATATTATTTATTCAATATTTTTGAAAATGTTTAGGCTGTTGGAAATGGTTGATGGTGTAATGAACACGACTTAACTGAGTAATAACATTTTAAGCAAGGAATAAATAAGAAATTCATATAAATACGCATTAACACAATTTAAAACTAAATTAATGCGTTCTATATGTATTGTTTTACTAATAATAGCGTTTTTATAACCTTATTTACGAATAAATAGAAATTTTAAATCAAATAATAATGCTAAATATTAATAAATACATTATAACCAAAAGTTTGTTATTTAGCTATACGGGTTCATAAAATATGTAAAAAACGTATGTTGTAATGACAAAAATACGATAAAAATATCTCATATTTTATTTTCACTCACGTGTTTTTTTTAATGCAAATGTTGTAAAATATAATTTACGTGTCCCTGATTCCAAGTACTTATTCAAATTATGTCCATAATATTTTAACTAGGGGTTTTAGAAAAATGTGTAATTTAATAATCATGCCGTATATCTGATCTAGATAAAAAAAAATTCACTTTTGTTTGAATATTTTAATATAATACATAAATATATATGAATAAGGTTTTTCACAAAAGTATCGATCAATAGTATTTAGCAATTTGTTTGGTTTTACATATTATTAAGTTAAAGTATAAAATAAATGGTTTGATCCAGCCTTACTTGATATAAGTAGGTACTTCACATTCTAATTTATTTACTTAAAAAGCAATTTATATTTATTTTAAACAAATGGCAAAAAATGTTTGCTTATTTAACGTTATTTTATATTAATAATTTCTTAAAGCAAAAAAGTTAAAATCAATTATTTAATATATAAACGAATAAAAACGCCAGTATCATATAAAATAATGAATAGGTATTAATTAATATGTTTTGTGCTGCAGTAAAGCAACTAAATATAATTTTGAATAAATTAATTCTTAGAGTACAGTTTTTCTTTTCAATTTACTTGTCCTTCACATTAAGTATTTTTTTATTTATTACAGAACGATTTGCTTGTATAAAATACTTGATATACATATAACTTAGTATATACTTGGTACATTCAAATATTCAATAACTCATTGCGAATAACGCACAGTTGATTTTAAACAATATATAATTTTAAATAACAGTTTAAATAATTTAAGATCAATTCATTTACATATTAAGATAATATATTTTCAAACATATTAAATACACACATGAGGTATGTGCCTACTTAGATAATTTATAAATTACAATTTTTTACGTTTAAAAATAAATTATCCTATACCTATTATACTAATACATACGTATATTAAAATGCTATTTATTGCTTATTAATATAGATTAATTAATTTGCAATAGTTAATTGGTTGGTTTTTTTTATTTATATATATATATATATATATATATATATATATATTTATAAAGTGAATTATTTTCTACAAGTAAAATTATTATAAGTTTAAAATAATTGTCAAAAGGAACTTTTTTTAAAAAAAAATTTATTTACTACATCATTTTTTTTTAATTTAAATACTTTAACAGTTTATTTAATTTAATGCAGAATTATGATTTGTTGTTAATGAATCAAATTCAAATTGTTTTTGTACTCGTTAATATTTGATTTTATAACTCGTGCGTACTTAATAAACCATTCAACTATTATTTTTTAGATAATTTTTTTTTAATTTTAATGAATATCAAAATACAAAATATTAAATTGTATACAGACAAAAAAAGTAAAACTGTTATGCATATCTAAATTTGCTTTGGAATAATTGAATTTCCCGACATAATTGAAAAAGTATGCAAGAAAGAAATTATTAATTACAGCTTACAAGTTAATAGTAATTATCAAAATTTAACTTTTTATAAACATCATTATTAAATAAAATAATAATAATTTCTTGATTTTTGAATTTCTAAGCTATAAGCTTTATAAATGTTATAAGACACTATGGAAAATTTTTAAATATAAAAACTAAGATATAGATTAAATAATAATATATATTATATAAATGTATTTTGCATTTGATTTTATTTATTTTATTCTACTTTGATATATAATACAATAATTGGATTTATTATATTGCTTTATGTTGCGATAAAATTAAGAAGTTAAAAAAGTCTTTACAATATATTTTGTCGTTTATCATTTTTTTTCGGAGAATTAAGTGATTTATAAACTCATGTTTAGTGTGACCAAAAAATATTATTTTTAAAATGGCAAAAATATTCAAATATAAAACCATCATGTTATAAGATATTATATTTATGTTTTAATAATACTATTATTTTGTTATACTGTTATAATAATATTTGTCTCTTTCCGTTTTGTTTTATTCTTCATAATTAGTTTTTTGTTTTTGTTTTAGTGCTCTGAGATTTATTTTAATCTTTAAAATAAAATAAAAATATATATGCTCCTTTAGCAATGTATTTTGAATAATTGCAAATAAACAATTCAATTTAAATAAAATATTTAAACAATTCTAACATTTTAATGTTCTGAAAATGTTAAAAGTTATTTCATTAGAATACATTTAATAGAGTTCAGAGGTGGAATACATAGTGTGCTATTAATTTAATGTATATACCAATGTTCTTTATGATCTTTTGTCAAATATATATTTAGATTGTTTCGGCACGTTTGTAAATCACCGAGTGTGTTTTAATTTTTTTTCAGTAACAAAATATAAACAAATCTTATATTAATTTCAATTTATTCGATACTAGATTTTAAAATATAATATTTTCATTGATTTTGTAAAATGTCTATAAAATAAAATTTATTCTAAATGCACGTAATATCATAGTAAAAATGTTTTTATTTAATTGAATTCAATTGTATTTTGATAAACAATATTATATTATCTTGGTATATATATTTTTTTTAGTTCATGAATCTAAAAATTCATTAACAATTACGTGAAATTAGGATATATAGGTTTAAAATATTTTTTCGTTTACTTATAGGTACACTAAAATACATTTAGAATATTATAAAAAATATATTATTTAAAAAGGCGTGAGCCCGTGTTAAAATATTTATTTTAATTAATTAAATTTTGATGGCTAAATCACTTGTTATTTTTATTATTTATATGTAGACACACATTTAGTATTTTATATATATATTTATAAATAAAAAAATGATATGGTTTAGTTTTGTTTTATATCTAAAAAATACTGTAATATGTGACTTTTATGTTCTGTATTCTTTTGAGAAGATTTTGTAAAAAAGTTTTACCATCTGTATTTTTCACACGTTACATATCAAAAACAAAACGGTCATATATTATTGTAAAATGGGCTTATAACTATTATAAACATTCATAGCATAATAAATTAATAACATAATACCACCTGTCACCAACATTAAATAGAATATTTGATTCTTGAGTTTAGATTAAATAGCGAGTTTTATTTGATAATTAAATAAAAAATAAAATACATATAGTAACGGACGATAATCTACTTTGACATATTTACTTATTGTATACATATATTTAGTAACCACTAGAATTATTTAATTTCCTATTACCTATTGCGACCTATGACGACAGGAAAGTTAATATTTTCTATGAATAATTCATTAACTTTTGACTTTTATTCGATAAAGACTTATAACTATCTTATAGCTTAAGGGAACTCGGTCAAGATGTGTATAAGAGCTTAAGTGTGCTAATGTGTATTCTTTAAAAATCTTACGTTTTTAGAACCAATTAATGCTTGAGATGTTTGATTGTATATCTAGCAATACAAATCGAACTGATATTATTTCTGATACTCTTTAAGTATGCTACCTACGCGAAATATTTTGGTTAAGTATGCTACTTACAATTTTCTTTTATCTCTATAAACTAAATGCAAGTGTATTTAATATTGATAAAATTAATATCTATGAGTATAATAAAAATAATACGCCGGTAAATTAAGTTAGATAATAAAATGGATAAAATTAATGGTAGGTAGTATTAGGTAGTATTTTATGTGTAGGTAGCTTACATAATGAGTACCTTATTTTGTTTTAATATAGTTTTAAATATGAGAATTTTAACACAAATCCATTGCTTTTTGATGATTTTAATTATCTTGCATTCATGTTATTTGTTGGCATATGACGTAAATAATTATTAATTATTTACGAACACACCAGTTTTGTAATAATATCATATGATATTATATCAATTCAGATGTTAATTAATTAGAACTCACAGGAGGACTAACGTTTTTTTTTAACAATGTATGAACTTAAACAAATTTTACACATTAAATCCCTTAGTTTGACAATTGTAAGTTTTTTTATGAGGAGTTATATTAATTCGAACCACTTTTCCCGAAACTACCGATGCACGCATGTAAGTTTAAATAAAATTTATAATTTTACGTATGTTTAAATTAGATTGTAAATACCATTGAGCTGTGTTATTGGTGCAATTTAATTCACCAGCTGTTATATCATTGAAAATAAATTCTATGGATATACCAATACATTTATTTAGGTACCTACACTTTAATTTTGATTTCCTATTTGAGCACGTCTAAAATTAAATTTGGACTGTATAACAAATTTGTTAATATTCTACTTTATCGCCATAACATTGATATTATACAATACTAATAATAATATACAAATCGTATAAAAGAAACTGTGATTTTTAACATCTAGATTTTTTTTTTCAAATTAGGCATGGTTTCCATGAAACGATCAGGCCAACACGGTGTATGTTATCATTATTAAAAACTACAATGCCTTTGGATTTCCGTAAAGATTTTAAGCGCAAAAGTGAGAAGTGTTATCATTAATCTATATTTTATATCGTTTTTTTAACATATCTACTACCATTTTTGAATTTTTCAAAATTAATATATCTGCTTAATTTATTATTGAAATTTCGTAGAATTAAAATATTTTAGCACGTATTCAGTCGTATTCGTTACAAAATTAACAAATTATATAAATAAACAGGCTTAGAAAAATATTTTTTTACCTTTCAGTAGCGACAGAATATATCAGTGGAATCATAAACCACGTAAAAAAGGTTAATCTTTTATTAATCTTTTTCAGAAATTATCTGATAATATTTTTTATTTTTTTTTATAATATTGATATTGAAATTAAAAATTCACTTTGTTAATACATAATAATATGAATATTATATTATAATAATATAAAATAATATAATATATTATTATGATCATAAATTATTGTATTTTCACATTGCACCGTATATAGGTACTATGCTTACAGCAATTGCATTTTGTCTATTTTACTGTTATTTATTAAATAGTGTCTTATTATTCATAAATCGTCATGCATAATGTAATTGCATGCATTATTATATGCTTGATTACTCGAATTAACAATAATATTTATTATCTAATTTTATATCAAATTCAAATACAGGGTGATTCATTAAACGTAAAACACTCATTATTTCAAAAAGTATTCACATTTTTCAATTTTTTTTCCAAGTTTTAAATCTACGCTATTCTAGAATTAAATAATTGTTTAATATTTTTCACCCTTATATTTATTAGGTAAACCACCATCAACTTTTGATTTTGAAATAGCAACCCATATTAAAAATGTAATAATTTAGTAAGGATTTTTTGCTTATGAATTATCACATTCAAATTTTCATTTTTCGTTTATCTGTTGATGAAATATAACTCCTCGAGGTTGGGTGATTTTGGGAGGTGTTTGTGTGTAAATTTGTTATACCTAGTTTATTATCTACACACAAATACCTCTCAAAACCACCCAACTTTAAGGAGTTATATCTCGTTAACGGATAAACGTAAAATGAAAATTTGAACGTGATAATTCATAAGAAAAAAGTCTTACTAAATTATGACATTTTTAATATGGGTTGCCATTTGAAAATTAAAAGTTGATGGTCATTTACCTTATAAATATAAAGATGAAAAATATTAAATAATTATATAATTCTAGAACAATGTAGATCTAAAATTTTGAAAAAAGTGAATACTTTTTGAGATAATGAGTATTTTACGCTTAGTGAACCTCAACATAATACCTACCTATTATCTAGTAAGTGTATCATCGGTTATATGATATTCAGTAAAATACGGACTTTGAGGCATAAGTAACTATAAAATGTGATAATCAGTAAGTATCTACATGTATTCATATTGTTGTCAATTGTAGCTGTTCAGAATATTTTTGAAAATGTATGGAACAATAAAAAAAAAAGACGAATAAAAATGTGTATGTATATTGTTACTGTTGAAGCAATTGCGAGTAAATACACAAACAAAATAGCATTATCGATTATGTTACCAAAACGCGATGAAGTGAAAAATTGTTTTAATTATGTATACAAATTGTTAACCAACATTTTCGAGTGTCATTCGATGTGTATAATAATAATGATCGAGTATTGGGTTTCATAAAAATATTATGTCCTATTCAAGGCTCCGTTGTGTTACTATATCGTTCCCATTCTCTCGAGAGCGTACTAAGTACCGTCAAACCCTTTAGTATTATATTATTATATAAAACGGGTTAAAGAGCTTAATTGAAAAGAGGTAGACAAGTAAACATTGTGATTTCGGGTGGCACGGGGGAAAACGCCAAAAGTGACACGTAAAGAAGTGATTACATTTTTGTTGGCCGTGCATTATAATCGCAGGCGGCCATATAATTTTAAATACAATATAATTATTATTCATATAAACGTTAAACAATAAAATATGCTCGCAAAACGAGGTAATCTGTGGTGTTTGATGACGTTGACGTGGCGGGGTCGAGGGGCGAGACGAAACAAATCACTTTACCACAGTGTGTTGGGATAAATAAATTAATGTTATACGAAAATATAATAAAAAAAAAAATGGTTTGGGTACGAGATCGTTGTTATATTTTGAATAATAAACGGACGTCCTTTTGAAAAGGACCGAAAAGTAATATATTAAATTTTGGCTTATAGGACCAGAACGCTCGTCGATAAGAATTTTCCATACGTTTGAGTAAACTGTAAGCCAAAACATATTTATTTGGTTACCCCACTTCCGGACTGTAAACTCGTTTCGATGTTATTATTATTACGAAATATGGTTTTTAAATACATCAGAATATAAACGCATATTACACAATAATAATACTATTGTATGTAATATTTCCGTTTGTGACTTAGTTAAACGTTTTAACATAAAATACGTCACGCGATATTATATAATCGGTAGTCGGAGTTTTATACGTTATTGGCTTTTTATTCGTTTTGGTCCGTACCCAGATTTGCGTTTTTTTTCGGTGGACGTGGGAGAGGGAGAAATTGACGCGTGCGCCTCGTTTGGATTTCGGTTGTCACTTAATGTTTGCACATCACGAATAATTATTAAAATAATTGTTTACAATGCATTTAATACGGGTTGAAATTTCGTGTAGTTTTTTTTTAGTTTTGTTTTAAACTACTGAACTCGCTTGGATATAGCAGTTTCGGAATAAATGCAAATCTCGCACAATGAACTTTCAACTCTTCTACATAAAGCGATAGTTTATGTGTCTTATCGTTGTTTCTTAATTTAACGTTTCCGAAACCAAAACTTCGATTTCTAAACAAACGCGTGCGACGACACTGTGTATAACATTCGACAACAAAAACAGACATTTAATTTAATCACTACCAATTATTATAAATTATGGTTATTGCTTTCCGGTATGTTACCGATCAAAAACAATATTATTAATTATGAATAATAATAGAATAAATTAAATACTTTAATACATTTTGAATTGAATATGTACATATAACTATAAATTGCATGGTTTTAAACTATTTGATAACTAAACGATGGAAAAAATGTGTGGGTTTTTAGCAGATATATTTTAAAATAATATTTGAATACTATAGGCTAGGTTAGGTATATTTAATGTCACTAAATATTTATTAATTTGAAAAGATAATATAATGTATTATATAGTACCTACGACGTTGTAGTGAATCAACAACACAATACCATAAACCCAAATATGCTATACCTATAAAAACACTAAGTAAATTATTAAAAAAAAATAGTTATAAGTTTTATTGAATTAAATATTATATTGCATTGAGATAATAAATTACACTCGTTCATGTATACTTAGATTGTGCATAATATAATAGAATTAAATATGAATTGTTATTTCCAAATAAACGGAGTCGGTCTTCCATCATCAAGTCATGTCAAACGACAGTTTTCGAAGAGCATATATTAAAAATAAACTTTGGTTATTAAGGTACTTAATCGAGTCTAACCGTAATGCACGATAGTAAGCAGTGCATATTGTGGTAGATACCTATAGTTTTGATTACATACGAATCGAACTTATTAGTTCATATTAACATCACATTTTATTCGTTCTAAATATAATGCATTGTGGTATTTATGTGCAATAACATTGATTTTAAATTTATTAATTTATGTATTAAAACATTCATGTAGTATTATTCCAATAATTTAATTTAGTTATAAACAATAGCATTGATATTTATATTTTTTATGTATCTTTTATTATTTTATCGTCCAGTGATGTATCTAAAATTTGTTTAAGTTCAGTGTCATTAATATATAGATATATAGGTACTATATTATATTACTATAAATAATAAACTAAAATCTGGTTATAATAAAGTATTAATTATATAGTAATAATTATATTACTAAATATTATTATATTTAATTACAAAATAATTGATGTATTACTACACCTGTTAA
This sequence comes from Pentalonia nigronervosa, assembly GCA_014851325.1. NCBI lineage: Eukaryota > Metazoa > Arthropoda > Insecta > Hemiptera > Aphididae > Pentalonia > Pentalonia nigronervosa. The sequence continues at coordinate 355,691 of JACXSJ010000421.1, forward strand.
AGGGTTACATTCTCCATACCCCCAACTAGTATATTCCACTATTATTGTCTATTATTAATATTGAACCAAATTTTTAGTCATATATATATATTTAAATTATTTATCAAATGATTAAGTAGGATCTATAGAAAATTATATTATACTTTGTTAATAGATTTAAAATTTTTACCTTACACGCTATGTATTAATATGCACAAACTTTTATGTGGACAAACGAGAAATATGAGTAATGCTTATATTATCCAGTATGTATTAATGGATATACTGGAAATTCGTAGGTAGGTACTTCAAGACACCGTGACACGGAAAACAAAAGCGCGTATAAAATATATTGGTTGTAGCTGACTATTATATTTACGTAATGTCTTATAAACTGGAATCATCTCGAGAACCATACGGTAAACGCGTGTATACGTAGGTGGTACCTATACTATATACCTTCTATATGCCTGTAAAATAATGCGCATGTGGCATTTTATATTTCTGTTGACTAGGTAATTAAATTTAAATTTTTGAAAGATAATTCCGAGTAAAGCGCGCACTGTTTGCTTACACCGTTTAACGGGAAAATATTGCAAAATATCACGAGTTCAAAATTAATTAACCGGAATTTATATTATCCAGTATGTATTAATGGTACACTCAAAATTCGTAGGTATACGTACATCAAGACACCGTGACACGGAAAACACAAGCGCGTATATAAAACATAAAGAGACAATAATAATACGGTCGGGACGATATATTATATATTAACATAAATGGTCGGGTTAGAGTGTGTAATAATTATGTTGTGCCGAGTATATTTTCTTATATATATTTATATAATATGGGTCGACGATGACTACATTCGTCGGGAGACTTGCCCCTTAACGCGTTTATACATACAAAATAATAATATAATAAACGTAAAATTATAGAGCTCACGCATATCATACACATACGTTATTATACCTGTATTATATAGTGTATACGTAGGTGTACATCATGAATTATGACGAACAACGATATAATTAATATTATAATAACCTTACCGAACTCGATATTGAGTTTTCGAAAATCACACGACGCCGTGTGTATAACTATAACAGTAATATTATGCTCTGCGGGTACTAACTTCTTTTGCCCCGCAAATGGCGTATAGATAATTTATTTCGGTTTTTTTAGGGACGTGATAGTTATTCTTTTCGGCTATACCGAGCTCGCCGAATTCGAGCGATATCACCGCTCCATCGACGATAAGACCCTGCAGCGTTCTTGTATTTATAATATAATATATATACTCTGCGGGCGTTGTATCGATCTCAAATGTATACGAACAGGGGCGTACTCGTATAATATGCGGGGGCGTGTGCTGTGTAACGGCCCGGATGTGTACAGAGTTGGCCCCTCTACCGTGCCAATAATAGGTTTCAAAATAGTATCGAATAATCACAAATCGCGGCGTACTAAGGCCGCATGCTAGCAAATTCATTTCTGGATTTTGCGAATCGGCGTTTTGAAACGTGTGTGGGAAGTAAGTTTTTCGAAAAGCAAAACATTGATTCGTAAACTTCGAAAACGAATTGTCGTTGTTTATAATTGGTGTCAAGCCTATATCGGTAATTTTCGATAAACAATTCTTTGTCACGAACAATTATTTTTTATCCCATTTCATCGAGTCTTTTCGGACGGCGATGATGATGATGATGATGATGACGATTTACTGCCAAACGTTTGCAATTTAGTGTGGTCCCAGCCCCGCAGGCTGCTGAATCGTCGTCTCCTGGTGCAGCCGTCGTCGGATAATATTTATCCATTTTCGGAGGACCGTCGTCGCCGTCGGCGCTGCGCACTACGTGCGATGTACATAATATTTTATTAAAATGAATCACTATTGTTGTAGGTATTATATATGCGTCACGTTAGAACATCATCGATCCAACTACAATGCATATGTACAGGGTGTTCCGTGTATTTCCGTTTTTTTCGTGTAAGCTTTTTTAAAAAAAAACGAAATCAGGGCACGCACACGAACGCGGGTTACCACGCGACAAAAATAAATAAATAAAAAAGCGTTACAGTTTTGGAGCAGCGGTGGTGGCGGCACGCGTCACGATAATGTTGTATAGGTAAAATGCAAATGATGTATATATATATATATATTATGAACATAAGCGAGTCGTGAATAAACTAAAAAATATTTTTTTGTTATTTTAAACTCTCGATCTCTCTTGAAGTACTGCTGATAACCTGACTGTAACAAACGACGACGTTCCGCGAAAATCGTCGGTTTTCTCCGGGCCATTCCCCCAAAAAAACTATATACCCACGCGTCAACCCACGAAAAAATGACCGAATGTAAAGTAGCAAAATTGTATTAAAGTCGAATAAAAAAAAAAAAAAAAACGAAACCAACTTTTCCACGTCCCGTCAGCACGCACCGCTATATATGCGGTAGTGACGGCCGATCGACGATAAAGCGCGACTAACACGCACACGTGATAATGACGAAATTTTTCAGGGGCCATGGGAAAGCATAATATCGTTTTTCATCAAGATGGTTATTATATTTCGTTTTTTTATGACTAACACGACGTTTCACAGATTTACAGTAAAACTTTACACTAAACATCACTATTAAATGTAGATTGTATACATTGCACAAATGTTGTGCGTAGAGGAAATGATTTAAGAGATTCCGGTTTCACATAGCAACACCGATAACGAGCACAATAATATTCTCGTTATGAATTATTTTTATTTTATTTTATATAAATTATAACCTTACCACGCAGGCCACACTAAAATTTTCGACTTAATGTTTATGAAAAAATTCCTGTTGACCCTCTTCCAACCACAACTGAAAAACATCCAAATATCGATACTCACCGAAGTCGCGCATATACTATAATGATATAAATAAAAACAATGGTAATACTAACGGTGCATTTCAATGAAAAGTTTGGGGTGTTAAAGTCATCTGTTTTTTTTTTTTAGTTAGTCGTGATTATTAGTTAAAATTTCAAACAATGTTTTAATTTGTCGCAATATAGAATAGGAACGTTAGTCATCACTGAATAATGAATATACAGCAGTAGCTGCAGGTCTTAATGTTCGAGGGAGGGGTTCGAGACTTTTCATATTATGAAGCTACAATAAATTTAGGGAATAAAGTCGCGGAGAAAAATACCATACGAGGATCAATTCATCTACATGATTTTGTCAATAATATATTATACTTATTAATATTATAATATAAACTAACCCATATAGCGATTTGTAGACATTGATAACAATACATATTATATCGAAACCATATTTAAATTTTTATATTCATATGGGAAAGTTAAAATAATTAAAAACAATACTAAAACTAGTAAAACCCTTAAATTTTAATAAAATGTTCACTTTCGAGCTTATAAAAAAAAAACAATATTTAAGAACTACATTAAATCGATACGTAATTTTTATTCTTCGAATGAACTTGGCCCATTGATCACAAATTGGTGATCGCCCCTTCAACATTTGTATCTGCCGCACTGATATGCAGCTAGCAGCAGGTATTTATAATATATATAGTTATAGATTTTATAATACTTTAATATATTAATACGATGGAAGGTCGAGGGTGATGACTATAGCAGGTACTGGTGGGAGGATGTTTAGCATACCCCTCCCCACTCTTAAACCGTGCCTTCGAACAATAAGTCTTATATATAGTATTTTAATAATAAGCCGATCCGTCGCTTGCAATATTATCGATTATTAAGTATGCACACCGTTTTAACTTTAAATTCGGCGGCGGCTCCGTCAAACAGACGGTGGGCACCATATGCTGAAATTGCGTGCAGCCGAATATTCGCCCCGGCGCACATGTGTGCAAATACTTGCGATCCAAGTGTACAAGGTGATCCATTTAAGTGTCTACACTCGTTATTTCGAAAAGTCATAACTTTTTTGAAAAATATTTTTTTTACAGAATTCTCGATGTGACTGCAAACCAACATTTTTCAAATAAAATAAATATTTTTTACAAACTTTTTATTAGCGCTGAATAGACTGCACAGGATTACCCGCAGTAAAATATTAACCCACTATTCCATTCTACTCAATTGAATTTTAAATAGATACTATATAACTAACTCAATATACTTGTACGAAATTCGATTTTCATACGTGCCATAATTACTTCGAAAAAATATTCCTATTCGGAATACGAAATCAAAAAATGAAGTTATCATCCAAAAAACTGAAAACAAAAAAAAGTCTAACTTAAAATCAAAATTGGAAAAAATTGATTTTGTTTTCAAAAACGTGTTGTTTTGCTTTAATATAATTAGGTGTATCCATGTAAAAAACAATATTTTTTTGAAAAAAGTGACGTTTCAAAAAAACGAGCTTGCGAGGCACTCGAACGGGCCACCTTGTATCACCTAGCTATTATAAGTCGTACAGTAGGTAAGAGGTACGTACACTATGTGATATTATTACACTCACGCGCAGGCGCCACACCGACGACGACGGACAATAATGCATTTCTCTGGCGTAGAACATACGTGTACATAATAAAAATAATAATAATATAATATATATTATTATAATATATAAATATGATGACGACGGCAGCAACGGAGATGACGATGACGATCATCATGATCATGTCTTGTGTGTGCACGTCCCGCCGCCGAACAACTCGATGGCGCGGGCGGGCGGCGCATCTATATTTAAACGGCACGCGAGCGTCGGCGGTCGCCTCCCCGCTTGCTCCAACAGCCCAAGCCCGCTCACTCTCTTTTTCTCTCGCTCCCTCTCTCTCTCTCTCGAGATCGTAATGCTCGCGCGGTATTATTTAAATTTTAAATACGACGTGTGATGCGCGCGTACGCGGCTGCTGTATAATATCATAACGACGGAGCTGATGGCGAGAGGAACGTCGCCGCCGTGGCGCCGTCGATTAATGCCTATAGATGATGATGATGATGATGATGAGATGATTATAAGTAATATTTACAATCATCATTTTTTTTTTTTAAAATTGTATTATTAATATTATCAAATATACCAACATTTTACAAATTACAAATACTTTCAGTACGCAATATTCCGTTTTGGTTTACCAATAGGGATTACCCAGTGGCGCGTGTGGGTAAAATTTATTAGTGGGAGGGGGAAAATAATTTATTGACAAAAATCGAAATCGCGATCTATAATAATTGTTTGTTTTTACATAAATCTTAAATCTGATTTTATGGACGAGAGACAAATCATAGGTACCCATATCGTTAAAAAATATTAAGTAGGTACAAAAGATTTCATTAAAAAAAGGTGCTATGACTTGTTTGAAAAAAATAGTGTGATGATAATACTGTTATCATAATTCATGAAATAATATTATTGGGTTGTTTTTGTAACTCAGATAATGCGATAATGTTGAAAATACGCCAGAAAAATATTATATAACAGAAGAAACTTGAAATAGATGTACCTAATTATATCATAATATAAGATGCAATAATTTGAGAAAAAATATATTTTTTTCTTATAAATATTGCATGTTAAATATATTGCTCATTATCTCTTTATTTTAGAAGATTTAAAGATTTCTACAGTCAGCATATCCTCGAAAGGAGGGAATGCCCCCTTGCCATCTCACAATTATTATGCTACTGGGGATACCTTCTCTAAGCGGATTACTCATGTAGAAACCTGAAGGTTTTTATTACCTATTTAAATTAATGCAATTATATTAACTACGGTAGAATGAATACCTATATGCTATATTATGTTTATAGACTTGAGATAACAGGATTATTAAAACGAATTGAATAATAAATAAGTTACAATCAATCGTTGATATACAAAGTTCAGATTGAAGGCGGCTTATGATAATAATCAATAACTGAACTTTCCTATAATATTTGAATATTTATACGTAATATTTTATGTGATGCGGGTAGCTTTGATATACACACTCTAAGTTTCGTGATACACATTTTTGAAAAGCACATTTTATTGTTCGACACGCTTGAACGATGATACAGGTGTGACAAGGGAGGGAGAGGGGTTTTAAGACCATTAAAACGCTTTACATCACGACCAACGGGGCAAGATTATCTTTTTTTTATAACCCGAGTTTGAATTAAGGACAATTCTCCATAGAAAAACGTATGTGATTTGTATGAAAATGCATTCTACCTTTCCAAATACACAAAAGTATACCTTTAACCACGATCACGATAAAAAATAATATTATAAATCGCTGCAGGAACCTATATATGGCTATATATATGTATAATATCAGTACCCAACAAAATATCTGAAGGTATTGAATTGTCGAATAAATTTACCAGACATTTTGAAACTACCTATAATACTTGGTAATTAGTTCAACGTATTCTCCCGATAAACGAGGCATTAAGCGATATGTTTTAATGTTTATTTTATTTGTAATTCATATAACTTTACGTCTACATTACTCATATAATATTATGTTCTACACGGTAGAATGACAACAACTGATATCGCAATAGTTTGATGGGAGTACTCTGTCTCTTCTCTACCTAAACTTTACCTTGAACAATCTAACTAAATAGTAGTTAACAGAATTTAAGTTTTCATAATTAAAAATTACTTATACTTCATAGTCCGAAAAATATTTTTTTTTTATTAACCCAATCGAACAAATATACTATAATCAATATACTAGGAATGAATGGTGAAAAGCATTCATTTTAGAAAATCTTTGACAAATTATAAAAAATAAATTTAATAACATTGGCGTTCAAAAAGATTTAATTGAAAAGTGTTCTATACGACTTGCAGTATTGTAATACTCTTGTACTTAGCGTAAATCTCTTTTTCAGAATTAAAATTATTTTATGCTAACTGACTTTAACTTTGTCGAGTGAATCGAATTCTCGCAACATGCACAAAGGACAATACACTACTTCGTACATTACATATAAATATATTATCATTATTTCACTCACATTAATTTTCAACTAGGGCAGTACGGATACAACATCAATTAATTATATTATACAATATTATCGACAACGTTTTTCATTGCGAACTTTTTAAATATAAATAAATGCAGCCGAGAGGCTTTTTAGTGATTTTCGTGACTGTACCTCTGTAAAATATGAAACACATCGACATCAGTGTGTTTGTGGCACATAGATCTGAGTTACTGACTTATTGTACGACAGTCTATGTAGAAAAGTGACTACAAAAAAGTCTGTATTATTTAAATTGTTTTTATTTTATTAAAGAACACAGTTTAAAGTTGTAAAAAAAATGGCGATATTTAGAATAATGATAGTGCATTACGAAGGCTGCATATATTTTATTTTTTTTTAACTCGCAGATTGTTGACAATATCAGTTTAACCATTAAAAAACCAATTTTTTACATTCTTTTTTTTTGTATTAGATTCCGGCTTTGACGGAATGCGTTTAGTACGAAAAATTGAAAACGATAGTAGTCCCTGTACAATACTTGCTGTATAAAAAACTATTAAATACAAAGTGCGCCATTTTTGCTGTTGTTTTGATATTACATATATCTTCCATTTATTATGGTTTCCGCCCGGGCCAACTTATTCTTCTAATCTTCTATGACACTGCAGTGACGCCGCGTACCAATAACTGTCGTTATTTCCATGGGGGATGGAAGTATTACAGTGTCATGGTGTAATAATATAAGCCAAACATTCATCTCGAATTTTGTCATCGAATTTGTCGTCTGCCTAAACTTTTGATTATTAATGAATAACTGCTATCGGATACTGCAGTATAAGAAAAATGCACTCTACGACGATTAAGCCGCAGGAGGTGTAGCCGCAAGGATAATATGTCACGTATTTTTCTGGAGACGGAAATCACGAAAAATCTCCACCACCTTAATAAAAATTTTTACCACCATTGATAATTATTCATGGGATTTTTTTTTTTTTTTTGGATCATATGTACCTGGTTATAAAATTATATATTGAAATATGCGTTACTGTAGTCCTATCTCGTCCAAAAGATACAATAATCCCCTAGTTCTATAATCAGACAAGAAAAAAAAACAAGAAATAATTTCTATAATAAAATAACTTTTTATCACAATTTATAATAAACATAATTTTTGATATTATATATCATAGGCTGCGGACTATCTTTAGAAATTTAAAAACTAACTATCAATTTGTATAGCTGATGATAGTGGTAACCTTCGTGATTAATCATGACTGCAGCTGACACCAACCAGTTCTCATTCGAAGAACGGGAGATTAACTTTTATTGACTATTGTGCAATGACTAAGTGAACAAAAAAAAAAAAAAAATGCAACGTATAAAAACCAAGATCCCAATGTTTTATTTCTGGTAAACTGTAAAAATTCTAGTTTTTTACGTCCAAGGGGTGCGAAATATTCGGCCGCATTCCCAGTAACGCCTATTGTGTATTTACGTTTTCAATAGTATATATGGTATATCGTCGAATATCAGCGCCGTCTATGTGTATTTACGTTTTCAATAGTATATATGGTATATCGTCGAATATCAGCGCCGTCTATCATTCATTATAAATCACGAGAAACGTAGTTATTGTCATTATAATATTATACAATTAAGACTGTTGTAATATATTATTTACATTAAGTTTGATAATAATAAGAAAAAAATATATATCATATTGTTTAATGATGTGTGTGTGCGTGTGTGTGTGTATGTTTTTTTTTTTTTTGGTGTCCTACTAAAGACACTTTTTAGTATTTATGGTAGAAAAATTTTTTCGATCATCAACTTAGAGAGGAATGTTTCTGCTGCACTTTCTGGTATCATATTGGATTTAGTTTGTCCATTGAGGAGTCATAAGTAGAAATTTCCAAGTAGCTTACATTATATAATCGAGAAATACAATATTTAAGCATAACTTGCAGTTTTTGACAAAATTGATTTTGGTAATTTTTTTTGTTGAAATTCATAACGAATAGGTAGTAAAAATCAGTTAAATCAGCCGCAGAGGCTTGACATTTTAACCAAATATTTATATTAGTATTTTCTGGCCGTCATAAAATTTTAAAAATATTAATTAGCTCTTTTTGAGACACTAGATATTTTTGATTTTTTATAGTTTATTATCGACTTTTGTATGATAAAATCAAATTTTTGTTGACAAATAAAAAAAGCTTGACAATTTAATACAAGGTTGCTCACAAGATTTTCCAACAGTAATTAAAAAACTCAAAATACACGGGTATAGTCACAATATTTTTTTATATGTATTTGAATCTCAAAATTTGACGAAAAATATATTGTTTACCGTTTTTCGACGAAAAATATTATTATCGTATATAAGTTATACAAGTACGTCAAAATATTTTTACCATGATTTAACCAAAAAAAATATATTTTTTATTAAGCAAATATAGGTATATTATATTATTGTGAAAAAATATTATTTATTTTTTTTTTACACAGGCATAGAATTTTCGATTTTAAAAATATTCAATTTTATATTTAAATAAAAATGCAACGCGAATTTTCCATTCTGCACTTTTTAACTTCGTACTTAAAAGCGTTTTATACCTGACGCGTAACACCTAATGTCTGGTGAACTATATAATAGTTTATGGGATGATAATTTATTAACGGCTATTATACAACGCTCAACCGTATTATTACGAGGCATTAAAATATGATATTGGTAGTGTGATAACGTTTCAAAATGTATTTCAGGTTTTGTGTATCGATTCTCTCTGTATTTGTAATCGGGAAAATTAAATATTTGCGTACCTAATAATAACATAGTTGCCGGTCCTCTGATTTTTAGGACGAAACGGTGATTTTCCAGATAAGTAATATAACAATATTATGGGTGTTAACGAAAATTATATAGTTCTTTGCAGGTTTTAAGTATTCAAATATTTTACACGCATTTCCGTTTGACTAGGTGAATGGTTATAAAGGTTGTGTTCTCAAATAATTTCATTTTTATCGATCTTTAGATACCACGAAGTATAATATTATAATACCAATATGCATTCACATTCGTTGGTCATGTTTCTTGCGTTACTATCTTAAACGGTCGTGATTTAATAAGTATCTATCATTTATTAGCATTATATTATAGCTTTAAGTGTAATGTTTTCCTTTACGCTGTCTAAAAAGACGATGGTGTAGAGACCTCTTAAATTAATTAAAACCAAGATCTATAGGGTTCTATCAATGGATAGTCTCCCTCCTCATGTAAATAATGTCATGTAATTAATCCTCGAAATGTATTTATCACATTTGCTTATTGTATACGTTGATACAGATTGTAAATATATATTTTAAATAAATAAAAAAAAAAAGTGTAATGCACCTACCTATTTTTACCATACTTAGTAATTTTTTTAAGATTGTTTTTATCGCATGTGCACTCCTTCTCTTTTAGTTGTTAGCAATTGCCCACGAAAAAAAAAAAAATCTTCGTCGATTTTTTGTTTACTGTGAAGAAAAACTCTACTATTTGAATCCTTCAAATTGCATTTTTATAAATTAAAACATATTATGGTTATAAAATAATATATTTATTGTAATAAATTAGCTATTATTCAAATTATGATTGAAAATATTGAGTTATTAAAAATTGGTTTACTTTATAGCAGGGAGTTCATAAATCAATAACACGTAATCAGAAAGATAATAAAAAATAGTTTTTAATAAATTAAGTAAAAATTTAATATCAACAATTAGCTTATAATATTGTGGGTAGTATGAAATTGAATTAATTAACTAATTCAAACGCTATACGAATATAGTTTAATAATATTGTAAAGTAAAATATATACTATGTGCTATGGTACATTATATTATTAACATATATTTATACATCTATGGTTTATATTATATTGTTTAACAGTTAAGAACTTTTAAGAGTATTCACTCATTTAGGTTACCAACAAATTTAATTACGTGCATATTGAATAAGTTTTGACTTATGAATTTGTAAAGTATTTCATTTTTCATTTATTACTTATGGTGAAGAATAAAATATGAATAAAACAATTATTTTAATATACATTTCACAATAGCATATATAAATAAGGACTGTTTTATACTCTTTATCTAAATACAGTTTTGAAAATAATTTATTATAATAAATGATTATATTGTATTTATTATAATCTGTCTTAATATGCATGTCTATTATTACTTAGAACTTTTTTATAAGCAACTGGTCTAAAATTGTTTTACAAAAACAATTAATTGAAAATAGTAATTTGTTTCATTAATAAATCGATTAAGTATTAAAATGTAGAACCAAGGTTTTCGTGATTAGACTAGATGTATTTACTATAAGATTGTGAATATAAGGTTTTGACATTATTAAAAAAGCATATAAAGCTATTCGAATTTCATTGATAATTATATTTAAATTTACATTTTATTATATGCTCTGTTGAAATTTTCACTTAGTATTAGTAATTTAAAAACTCTTATTATTGTAGTATATACAATCAATAAAACATATACAATAAAACACAATATGAATTTAAATATAAGGTTATTATTTTATTTTATCTTTTAAAGTTTTTATAAGCTATTAGTTTTTACCTTAGGTTAATTTATTTTTTGTATGGTGAAATAATATGGTTAGTTTTCTTAGACAACGTATAGTGGTATAGGCAGTCAAAACCAGCTAGTGTTAATGTGTTAAATACTCACAAATATTTTATTCATGTATAGTATAATATATATTTATTATTATACATGGAACAATAATCCATACTATCGTTTCGATCTAGGAATAAACATTATTTTGTTTTAATAGTAATTTACAAAAATCAACTATTACAAAGTGAAGAATAAATTAAATGGCAGAACAAATAATTCAATTTTAATTTAATTATTAATAATATTATGTAGGACTAAAAACAAAATAATAAATATTATTTCACAATGCAGTGAAACAATAACTTGACGGAACTAAGGTTGACAGTGATGAAATCGTCTAAATGTTTATATCTTGATATTTTTATAATATAATCCTATCTTATATTTAATTGGTTTATTGATAATTATTGACAGGTCACCGGATTTCTGTATTTTATAATATCCTTTATGGTCGATCGAACTAGATATATTAAGCTGTAGATCACGATAATGTGGTAGATAGCTTACGATTCTACAGCCTATAATACAAAGGCAAAAAGTACAAACTTCATGTAACATAATAATTTATAAGTATATTTATGCTTGAGTAATGTCGGGAAAAAATATGATACTATTAAGTTACTTTAGGTTGACTGATTACTAAACTGCCAAAGCATAAAAGCTAAAACCATAATATTTCAGTTAGGAAATTAAAGCGATGTTGACACTACTTCATATGAATTAATTATGATATATTTTACATAAAATATAGTACTTAATATTTATATAAGGACTATAAAATATGAGGTTTAACAAAAAAAAAAAAAAAAAAAAACTATTGTAAATAATTGTATTACGTCATTATAAACCAAAGTTAACTTTCGTGAAATTTAAGAATTTAAAATATTCAACAACATCTATCGACTTCTTACCTAAACTTAAGGTTGAGACGTTTATATTAAAAGGAGAGGGTGATCTGTTGTTAAACCCCACACCTATCAAAATGTCAAAAAAAAAAAATCAACTTTTAATCTTTTTTAATTAATCTGCAAGTAGAATGATCATATTATATTAACATTCTTACAAGTTTTAGAAAGTTTTTTTTTACAAACATTTTTAATCATTTTTTTAAGCTGTATTATTTTAGAAATTTTTTAAAAGCAATAATGGAAAATGAAAATACTTTGAAACTTCTATTATTAACAATGATAAATAAAAAATTATTTATATTTTTACGAAATAAAAGATTATTTAAAATGATTATTAATAAAATACACCTTTAGTTAATTTTTATGCTTTTTTGGTTTAATATATCTGGATTATAATTAAGTAGGTTTATCAAATGAGTTATATTTGGTGAATCAGCAAGCACGATCAACCCTTGTTTTTTGATAAATAACGAATTTATTCAAACACTGATTTTTGGAATTTCTCACTATACTTAAGAATTATATTTTCAAACACTTAGATTCTTATACCATTTAAAGAACGTACTGTGGTGCTCACAACCTTTTTTTTTTTTAAATGAGAATTTTCAATTTTTCTATAGATTTCTATAAATTGTTAAGCCTTAAGCAGTTGAATTTTTTGAAATTGTTGATGCTTCAACATCGAAATTAGAACTTATAGCTTCTGAGTTATTAAGCTTTGTGTTCTAAGGGTAATATAAGTTCGCGATAACAGATTTAGAAGATATGGGAGCTTTAATGATTTAAAAATTATAGTAATTAATACTAATTTATCAATATTTTAAATTTGTCAGAATGTAATCAATACTTGATTAAACAGTACATCTATTTTATATATTTTTTAAAACCATTTTTAAAGACTCTCATCCTTAGATTATAGAATTTAAGTTTTGGTTTAGATAGATTAATATTTTCAAAATAATCATCTGCTTAAAATTGTATAGTAAAAAAATGTATCTCATTTGAAAAAAAAGGAAGCTAAATATATGGTTACATGACGTTCCTTAAACGGTATACGAAATTCGAGTATTTGAAAATATGGCCCTTAACTTTACTTCAAATTCTAAAAATCTGAATTTAAATATATTCATTATTAAAAAAAAAAAGAGGGGGAAGTTGAGCGTATTTTGGGTGAAATACCCGTTTATTAATAATAAATTAATTGCTTTTTCATAAACTTAAATAATTGATGGATAATTTATTCTAATAGGCGTTTAATAATTTTGGATAATCGACTAACGACGATAATAATATTTCTATTATTTTGATTGTATATATCAAATAATTAGAACACGTGATTATAACTTAAAAATGTCTTTATTTTTTACATATAATTTATATTTATGACATAATTTTATTTTTTATTCATAATTCAAAGTGACGTTTTAGTTTTATTAATGAGTTTAAAATTTACAAGTGTTGTTTTTATGTCATAATGATAAAAATGTATGTATCTTAAGTTATTATCATAATAATATATAATTATTTCAAATGAATCATATATTTATCTAATTACAAATGTGTGTTAGGTAATAAAATTAATTTTTTCATAAATTATCATTTTGTTAGATAACCATTTTTGTTTTAAATATTTAAAAAATGAATTAAAATAATAACTCGTCATGTTATGCTCAACTATGTGTCTTGTAACTCATTATTCATACTAAAATATGTGTTATAGTATGAATGTATGTGACGATCTATAAATATTTTCTTTTGAATGTATCTTAATTTTAATGACTTGTTGAGTTAAATTAATTTTTCTATTAGAGACATAGATTAAACATTGTTTAATTATTTTTTAATTTCGATAAAAATGAATAAAGTTTAAAAATAAATTACTGATAGTTTCATTAGTATAAATGAAACGTGTATACTGTAGATATGCATTTTTTATGTATTGGTATATCACAACGATTGTACAAATAAAGGTGAATCATTTTAGTAAAGAGCTTTAATTACTGAAAATATTTATAACATGGGCATACAAATATAAAGTCTAAAATAATAATAATTTGTGAATTTAGGTAGTATCTATCTACAACTACTATTATAGTTTAAACTTAAATAAATACATATTTTATATGTGCATAGTATACTTTTTGTAATTCAATCATCATAATATTATTAATTAAATTTTTATTAATATAAATATTTATTTTGAATATATTTTTTATTGTGATGATAATGGTATATTTTTGTTAAAAAAATTCCCTATTTTTATTTCATAATATATTATTTAAATTAGTGTACTTGAACAGAAAACCAATTGTACGATCGTGATATTAGTTTATGGTGAAATTATTGACGAATTTCGTGTATTATGTTATATGTATATAAGTATACATAAGTATGTGTATAAGTCTTCATAATTTTAATGATGCTATGTCAATTTTTCTTTTTAGAATCCATATCTTTTTGATTTATGTTTTTTTTTTAATCAAGTTCTTCTTCTGTATTTGTATTAATGATTTTTTTTTCTATGTTATATCTTATAGTTACTTTTTCTTTAGATAAACATTATATTTAGGCGAAATAACTATGTATTAAAAAAAAATATATAGTGAAAGAAATTGTTGGCTCTTTGATCTTTAGGTCACCTAAAACTTAACCTTATAATGATTTTAAATTCTCGAGAAGGCGTAAATATTTTACTTGGAATTCTCAACCTGGTTAACTCTGATTAGTGAGTATTTGCTTTTGAAGTAAATTGGCCTTGGTATAAATAATATAACAAGGGTGGTCGAATTCGTTGCAATCATAGTTTTCTGGAAAATTGCTGGGCACCTAACTATCTAAGAAATTAAAAAGTCCTATTCAACGTTCGTTTCAGGTAATCAAGTGTAGCTTGCGAGGCATAAGTATAATGAAATCACATATATCGAGCCCAGTCAAATTTTGGTTTTTTAAGTGGAGCTTATTCCAAATTGAAATAGCTTCCAGTATAGTTTTGATACTAATCGAAGCGTTAAACAATGAGGATTTTACACGGCGACGTATTAGCGAGTGCCTCACTGAATCGTCGTTTAGGAAAAAAAACTTTTCTGAACCGTGCCGCAGTATAACATTAAAAATATTGTTATTGGAGCGAGAAAAACAACAAAAAAGAAAATTATTGAACCACCAATGGAGTTATGTGGAATAATAATAATGACCAATACGGGCACTCACATATGGATGTCGATACATTATTTAGACTAAAACAATAATAATATCTACGCCGAAATGAAAACGTCTCAATTTATTATTCCCGTGCTAAGTGCCTATATTACATAGACATTATTGTAAGTTGTATAGCGCGTGTACAGCCACGCTATGAATAGGTAATTACGAATGCGACGGATAATTAATATTGTCAAACCGAGTCGAGAATTTTATCAGACCTGAGTGGAATAATATATACAGACCACTTTAATCATTTTCCGTAAACCTATTGTGTAATACGTTTTCTTCTTGTAAAAAAGGTTTTTGACGTACCTATTATTATTATTTAGGTATAACTAGGTACTCTTTCTTACGTGACATCACGCTGTCCAGGTTACATATATATATATCCAACAATTGTACATTATTAGATATTGGATTATTATAATTTAAAACTTTTGTAGTTATCATTTATATAGCTCGGTCCAACTATTTTTAAAAATACTATCTTATTATTGTTGTTTAGGTAGGTACGTATCTGTGTTTAGTTTGATTATAAGACGTGTATAAAAGCAAATCGAGCTAAGACTTATAAAACGATCAATAACAATAAACAAAACATTTTTGGTTCGGGCACCGTAGCACTGTCCAGAGTAAAATAATATGTTTTTTATTTTTTTCGACGAAAACTTTTCGTAAATATGTACGACTTTGCAAATCGTTATAAAGTCGTTTACAAACCATGTGTACTTATTTACTGTTAGTTTATTATCGACGAGGAAAATTTAATTGTTAGTAAACATATGTCTAGTATATCATTACACTCACTCTTGATAAACAAATAATGAACATAATTATCGTTTCGGGGCATTTATAACGTATATGTCGGAATTATACTCTGTTCAGCAAGAGAATACGCCGATTCTGCGCATCCCCACGCGTCACCCTGCCATCGAAACAGGTCCCCTTATGGCAGGGTGCCGCGTGAGGATGCGCAGAAAAACCGATTTTCGTCGGTACGAGGTGTGTTCTCTCGCCGAACAGAATATAGATAAAATTAACAATAATACATTAAAGAAATATAATACACGAGAGAATGTTTTAACGAATTCATTTTGCGATTATTATAACATACATGCATATAAATAATAATGTGTATAATGAGTAAGTTCTAAAAACAAGTTTTTAAAAACGGAAATGGCGGTTTGATATATATTATATAATTCTCGCAGTCTGGAAAAGCACTTTACTACTTAATACTACTTATAATTTTTGAACATTGGTTTCCTTCACGAATAACTTTATTTTTTAAACGATTGAACGGCAAAAATTAAGAGTTATGAACGCAAACGCTATATTATTTTATTTATCAAACAGGCCTTAAATATTTCGTCTGTTGATAAGAAGAACTAAGAGAATAGAATTAATATTAATTTTTTATAACGTGTTCGGCATCTAGTTAATTAGATTATTAATATAAAGAAAACAATTTTATTTTAATTTATTACCGATGGTGCCAGTATTTCTTCCGTGTAGTTGGCGATCTGTTTCCCCGTCCTGTGCCTCATATGCTCCACAGTAAATATGTGTTTAATTGTGTTGCGGTTTCCGCATACCTGGCATGGTTTGTAGTCTAGACCACTCGTTTTATTACTTTATATTCGCTTGTCTATTCATGAAGATTTTAATAAATTAATTAAGTTGTCGTGATCGTAATAATAGGAATTATTATATACTCTATGCGGCCACGCAGGTATAATAATATATATTTTGAAAAGTAAAACAGTTAGGTATTTTTCATAAGTAAATGCATATTATATTGATTAAAAACGACCTATATTGTTTTAAATCAACTAATATTAACTATAAATATACCTACGTTTAATAAATTATGTTTTAATTGTATGATACAAAGTCATAATTACATTCAAAGTACTTATTGTATCAACATTGACACATAAGTTAGATGCATATTATTATTGTTTTAATTAAGACACAAATATATAATTGGTATTAAAATATTGTATAAAATATGTTTGTTTTTATTACTATTATTAAGATGATAATAATGTAATAGATTTATACTGCTTTTAATATAGAAAATAATATATTTAAGTTTAAAATCCTATTAAAATGTTCATCTCAGTATAGTTATAGTACTATATAGAATAAGATAAAGTATAGGTACAAGAAAATTATTGTTTTTGTATTCAGACCGAATTTCGCTTAACTTTTAACTGGTGTTTTTGACACGAGAAAATGGGTTTTCAAAAGTAGTAGGTATCTGACTATTTGAAGGGACGTTAATTTTTTTTTTTAGTTAGTTGTCTAAAGCGTTGCTTCGTATCAACAGTGGACTTAACCTTTTACCCGACAATGCGTGTATACCAGTATTCACGTATGACGTTAAATCGATAAGACTCAACTGCAATATTTCAAATGTTCCACATTATTTTTAAATTTGAGATTCTATGAATTAGATTAGATTGAAATTCTATGATTTAGTATCTACGTTTCACACCTTATACGATGTCACAGCAAAAAAATGAATTCATCCAATTCTTTTCATATAATGTACTTTGGAGGTATATTGAAAAAATCGACTTACCAACATTACTGTTATTTGTGTGACAAACGGTTTGAAATAATAATTACTATTAAAAATAGCGAAGAATAAAAATATTATTAATAATTATGAAAAAAAAGACGTGATAAGAAGTCATCATCGAGGTATCTCATATTGAGGTATATTGCTATTGCACCGCAGCTTCAATTCTATTATACAGTAGATACATTAATAATGTCATATACTTCATTTATTGTGGTATATAATATAAACGGATGCGTATATTTTTCCAGGACAGATCAAAAATAATAATCTTTTGAAACTGACGAATATGAATTAATTTTATTACAAAAATATAACAATAATATTATATGAAATGTTCGCCTCACTCGTTGCGATTAAATCGTGTTTTATTTTTAAATATAATATTTGGAATGCCTTCATAAAGGTAGGTAGGTAAAAATGTTACAATTTACCTTTTTTATTTTTGTCGAATCTATCAACAGATTGAAATCGATAATACACTAATGCAAGTGGATTTCTCTCCCATCCCCAATCGCATTGGCTTTGGTTTGTTTCGTGTCATTAATCATTCCGCGGGTCACAATGCGATGACTTTGAGTGGCGGCGAACAGCGAGCAGAAGAGAATAATAATGTATATAAAATATCCCAGAAGAGATATATTTTAGACTCCCTCGTGCAGGCATAAAACCTCTGGCGCGTATATATATATATATAAATACTGCCACGCGCAATCGTCACGGGAAATTCTGTTTAACGTCGTCCGATGGGATTTTTTCCAATCAGACGGAAATCGAATTATGACGATGTGTTTTTCGACGAGGGTGTTTGTCCGATACAGCATCGGGACGAGCGATTTATGTTCATTGTGTTTATTTTCATTTACATGATACGGTCAATTGATCTACGGCAATTCACGGGCGGGTTTCCGGCTCGGGGGTTTTTAAGTACCGCCTACCTATATAAAATGCGTGCCGAAAGTTATTGCCGAAAGTGTGTACGTATATTACGATACCTATACACGGCGGCGTATAATATGGTGTGTGTTCACTGTGAAACCCCGTTCGTGCAAAACCACTGCGGCCGACGCGGTTGTTGTTCGTGTCGTCGGGTTGTAAGCCAATTCGGTATTATAATATTGTTAAATAGGCCGCGTTATCAAAGCGTAGTGTTATTCATTTTCGAGGCCAATGCGCTGCGGTACATATTATTATTTTTTTATTACCATATACGCCACCTCGTAATTTAAACACTATTGGGCCGGTGGCCGTCATTGAATAGGTAACAAAAGTGTCATCACGTGGACGGCTGATCGGAATTTTACGGTTTAGCCGTTAGGTCCGAGTCCTGCCTACTCCCGGAGACCTCCCGCAGATGCTGCGAATACTTTATAGGTCCATTTATAGAAATATTATGTCCGGAGACGTGTTTAATGTCAGTATCGTGGAATCGCGGAAATGTTTTAAACCAGCGTGAAAAACCCCGTGAAGTCCCCGTGAAAAGTGAAACCGAAAGTGGAAAGTTCCATAAAATCCATCGATTTTAAAAACCCTAGGATTCTCACTGTTTAATAACCTTTGACAGATTAATTGACTATTTTTCCAATAACCGATGGAAATATTATTTGTTATATTTAAACACATTTTTTTTCAAGTATTAATTTACCATTTGCGAGTATAATTAATTTAAGTACAACAGTGATCCATCAACTTTTTTTTATTATTATTTTTTAAAAATCATATTTGATCGGTCGTTTTTATAGTATGAGAAACACATTATTATTATTGAACACAACGACAAAATTAGATGAACTTTGGTTGCTCGTGTCTGGTGTCTAAATTTATTATGGTAATGAGTCGCGAAAAAAATAAACTCCGCCAAATTGCTATGCGAGTTCGGCTTAGGTAGAACTTACGGAGTAAATAAAAATACTGCAAAATTGACTGTCATTCTTTACTCGATTTATTTCCGTCGCTTTCTATAACATTCCATTCGACCGCCGCCGCGTTAAAACATCTGTGTCGTCATTTCTCGCGACCGGTGACGATGAAGATAGAAAATGATGTCACTGTAAAATATACGTATTCAAATGTTTTTATTTAACTCTTATGAACTCGTTCTTGCTGCAGATTAAATTAGCGAAGTATTATTAACGCTTAAAAAAATAATACCATGCATTGAAAACTATAATATGAATTTAGTTTAGGAAATACGATCAGTCAAGTGTCAAATGTACGTCACATAATTTTGCATTATTTTATTTTTGAATTAAGTATAAAAATGTTTTTATATACGTACAGCAAATATTTGAATATTTAAAATGTTTTGGTATCAAATCTGTAAGCATAAATGAATAAAATATTTATAGCATTATACACGTAACGACGTTATATAGGTAATCCGAAGCTCATGTTATTAAAACTGTTATTTATAAAACCACGTTTAGCCTTTTATAATCTCTTTACTTACCTATATAATTACATAATTGGTATTAGCTTACTTTTGAAATTATATTGATAAACCTATTTAATTTATACTTATTATGCTTTATTTCATAATATATTTATTGTGTACGATAGTAGTGTATGTTTGATTTTATAGTTCGCGGGTAACATGTTCATAAAAAGATTAAAAGTTACAAAAAATCTAAGTTACTGCGGTCTAGTTTTCAGTGGTTGACTGAATTTATCGATCGAGTTCATCAATGCCGTACCGTATATTGTTTCGACTTATATATACGATAATAATAAATTATGATATACGACGGCGTATGGTTAAAAACCGCATGGAATATTTTTATTGATCTGCCGAAAACCATGCAGTGCATAAGATATTGTGCATTTTACTTAAATATATACCTACATAATATTTTAATCGTTACACGCTTTTACATTAAACGTAATATACATTATTTAATTCACGCTTGAGCTGCTTTGTCGACACTACCTCGGGTTAGTTATAGTAATACGCAAATAGAAAGTAATTTAAAAAGTCAATAAAATACCGATTAACTTACCTGTCCGCATCACTGTACAGCTCATGTTAACACTGCACACACACACACACACACCCACATAATATATTATATTATACTCACTCACAATGACACGTTGAATTTTTTATTTTTCTAGACCGAAGTTTTTTGGTAGCCAATGCACAACAAACCGGCTGTAACATAATCTACTGCTCGGACGGTTTTTGTCACATGACCGGTTACAGCCGGGCCGAAGTGATGCAGTGCCCGGCGATATGTGACTTCCTCCAGGGGCCGATGACGTCACAGCACGCCGTATCCGTGGTCAAGGAAGCGCTGGCCGCGGGCATGGAGAGACATTTCGAGATACTCTACTACCGGAAAGACGGTAAGGCTGCATGGTTTAGTAATATTTACGATTATAATAATCATTATTGTCTGTATAGAGTCTAAATGATGATAGTGTTATAATATATATTTATTTTATAAGGGTGGTTTTTTTCGTATTACCATCGACGTCGCGAGTCATCGTTATTTTCGACTTTGTTTGGGAAATCATCAATCTCATTTGTGATGTTCGTTGTTAAAATTGTGCCAAAATTCTGTCCACTCTCGTGTAGGATCGATGGCCATATGGGTGCAAGACATTAAGGAATAAGTTGCGGGCACATATTACTGCGAAAGTTCAAACGGGTTCAAAGTCGTCTTGCGGGTAATACGTCATACACTTTTAATATGATTTCAAGAACATGTTTCTGAATCATGTCCTTGTCATGTAGTATGCTGTGTACCATGTATATACTCAATCACTCTGTTAGATATATTGTAATAATTAAAATATATCATAATTTTGTGTACATTAGATTACTTTTATTTCAATATATGTTTCACTCTCAAAGTAAACTTTTCGTTAACTAAGTAGTTATATATTCGTTCGTACGTTTCGTTTTCTATGGACTAATCATTTTTATCTCAGGCTTGGCCATTATTGGATGATTATCTCAAAATGGAAGACGGTATATCGATCCATTTATAAATATTGACAATGTACTCACTGGGATCTGCTTTATATCACGACAGCTATAGCTATAGGCGTAATAATTTCATCATTATTTCTTCTTTTGATAGTTGACTTAATAATCGCGCAGTATAAGTTCTCAGGCTATTAACATCAATAACATCATTAAACAGGAAAATCCGCCTCGAGTCTACCGTTCGCGTATATACACGATAAAAGGGAAAACGAAAGCTTAATGCTCGAGATGTTTAATTTTATACATCTAATGCACCATTCGAACAAAGTTCATGTGTGTAGTCTTGAAGAGTACCTATATAGGTAGGCTCACCGTAGTCTTTTTAATATCCGTCAGCCAATAAGACAGAGTAGGAGCTCGTAAATCGTTTCGCCACTGCGCGTTATTTGGAGGGTGAAAGTTTACTGGCACTGATGTGTATATATATATAATATTATATGCATAGTGTACACGAGTTTACAAACCAGACGATGTTTTATAATAATATTTTGGTTTGCGAAGTAGATTTCTAAAAACAACATATAGTTTTTGAACTATACGGAAAAAAAAATGTAACAAAACACTTCATATGTGAAAAAAATGTCTTACGATAACATATCGTACTCAACTTTTATTTTCAAAGCATATAACTTGTACCCGTTATAGGAATAGGATACATACACACACATAAAAAAATTAGTGTTTTCAAATAGATAGCATAAAAAAAAAATTAGAATACCTACAAAAAAGTTAAGTATTGTATATAATATGTTTTTTGGCGTTCGATTTAGTTGCTATATTTTTTGTGGAACGGTATTCATTAATTTCCTCTATATATAGACTCAAATGTGTGTCTAAAAAAGCTAAAACAATAACTTATTTCTGTGCTTCGGTACATTATACATTTTGATAAATAGTCGGCTGTTTAATTCCTCTAAAATTTCTACGCTGTTATTTTATTCCAATAAATCGAGGCTTTATAATAATTTTAGACCGCTTTTAACTAATTTCTGAAATCATGAAATATGTTTGACGGCGTTTGTTTTAAATAATTTAAAACTTTCTTGATATAGTATATACAAGCGTTCGTCTAACAATATTAGTTTCAGTGTATTTTTTCTTCTTTGTGATAGCGACGTGCTTTTAAATTAATTTTACGCATCATAATAATATTACATAATACACGAGCATCATACATTTAATTTCTTCGATAAGTCATTAGAATTTTTGAAAATAAACATTATAATATATCATGTACACGTTCGGTTTGAAACTATTGTACTATATTCAATCCATACATACATAATATAGGTAGGTAACGCGTTATTTATGTGTGCGGTATAGGAAGGTAACAGGATAGAACAAATTTGTAATTTATCATTTACCATTTGATTTAAACAACGAATCAATATACATTCGCATTCTAGTTAAAATAGAATAAACATATTAGATAATGTGATACTATAAAAAAAAAAAAACAGTGAAATGAACGTTCTTCACCGGGTCATTAAAGTTCACATATATTTGACATTTGACCTAGATTTCTACAACAATTGTTACGGGTGACACTGGTTTTTGAATTAGTATCTCGGTGTAATCGAATGATGATATTTTAATGAACCATCGAGGCCGGGACCGTCGGCTTATCCCGAAAATTGGTTTCAATATTATATCATATGGCCCCCCGGAGACTTCATATAATATTTAATATCTTATTTATGAGTTATAAATATTATATTTAAAAGCACAATGCCATCAAGAAGCTGAAAGACAATGAACATTTCCCTAAAGACGTGTATTATTATCCATAATTCTTTGAAATGGTGTCATGGCAGTTTCATACATATCTAATAATACCATAAAATCTAGTAATATTTAAAACGTGATACAATTATCTTTAACCGTTTGTGTATAGCTTAGATAAGTAAATAATGCCAAATTGCCAAACATAATGTTAATTATTATATCATATTTTGTGGTCACAAAACTTAATTACAAGTGCTTTTTGTATATTATTAAAACGAGAAATGTTAATTTTTTCGTCCACGAAAACGTATAGGTACCAAGAGAACCATAACTATTTCGACAAGAGATAACATTAAAATGTTGATACAATTAAGTTTTATGGTTCAATTGCCAGTTATTTATTTATCGTAGCATTTTATGTGAAGTATAATGTGACAATAGACTGATGCTAAAGGATTTATTTTATTAATTACATAAAATTACTTTAAAATTTCACAAATAAAATTTGAAATATTTATAAAGTAGATATATTAAATGTAAATGAATAATTTAACTTAGCTTGTATATTAAATGATCCGGTTTATTTTATAGTGTATATATTTATAAATATTTATACCGTATTTTATCTTGGTCAATGTAATTTTATGCAAATTGCAAGTTATTAAAATAATGGCCAACCCTGTATAATACCGTAAGACATTCCAAAAAAGGAATTTTGGTTTAGGTACTTTTCACCAAAATGTATAGTGCGGCCCATGAACGTTTTGAAAAATCAATATGAACATGTCGACTGGCACAATGGACGTGATACCCCGTGCACGCAGCTTTTACACACTTCGATGAAGACTTTTCCTAAGAAAATTTTTAATTATTTGAGTGCAAACACAATTTATTTGTTATTAAGATATAAGAACATCGTAATAAAGACGCCACAATAATAAATCATTTATCATAATATACACTAAAATAAATCGTGCAATATATTATTATCACTAATTAATTTTATATTATGTAAAAATATTATCCGAAATTTGTTCTGTTGAAACAATTTAATATTTAAACACAGTAAACTTTTTACTTATAAAACTCTAATAAACGAATAAATTACATATTTAATATATTTTGTTATAATAATACAAAGATAGTAATAGACAATACAGCTAACGGGATCAATATACATTTCTATATCTAAATGTATTGGTAGAAGTAGTTTTTTATGCGTTTCTTATAACAAATTTTTACAGAACAAAAACTTAAATATTATAATATAAACACGTGATAATAATTAATAAATATAATATTATATCTAACCAAGCTGTTTAATATTACTAAATTAAGTTATAGTAGATTTATTTTTCAAATTTTAAATTGGTTTTGGTTAATTTGTGTCTTATATTTTATTTATACCAATTCATTTCGTTGTAATAGTATATTATAATTGTAAAATATGAAAAAAACGTTCTTTTTACATTGGCACAATTTTTTAATAATGTATTGTTTCCATTGGAGAGATAAAACATTCTTATCATATTACTTACATTTTATTTTGGCGTCTTTAGAATATACATATACACAAATGCAGTATTATTCCAACGTATATAATATTATTGTGCTTTGGCGAAAATACTGCGTTCAATTTTAAAAACGAGAACGAATACAAGAAAACATCTTAAGTTATTATTATCATTACGCGCAATGGCTGGCTACAGTACGATTTTGTGTGCTGTACACAACTGCTGTGCTTTCAAAACTTAATAGATTACGCTGTCTAGTTTGAATTTATATATCGGAGACTCCTCGAGGAACACTGTTAGTATTTTCTCTTGAAATCTATATATATATATATATACAATAGTAAAGTTACTATATTTTGTACAAGCACAATCTCGAGTAGGTATCGAAACTTGTAGTATTATATACCGGGTGATATTTTGGAAGGTCGACTCATTTTTTTGAAAAGGACCAATGTTTTTGGAAATAATTTTTTTTTACATAAATTGAAGTCTTACAAAACAGAGTTTTTTTTAAAAATCTTTTACTATTTTTTTTTTTTCGTTATAAATGTATGTGATTTTCACGTGTTTTGAATAACAGTGCATACAGTAGCATTTATCGACCAGTGAAATAATGGACCAATATTTTATGGAGCATCTCTGTGCTACTCTACTATGTTCATTAAAACTTTAAATACTTATAATTCATTAGTCATACGTACCTGTTTGTAATTCTCAGAAAAATATTTTGTTCAAGAATATAAAATCAAAAATGTTTATAACTAGTAAAATAATAACGAAAAATAAAACTGAAAAAAAAGTGGGCAAGTGGATATCGTTCTGCTGTGTAGTAGGTATCGAGTGGGTCATTAATAACGTATTAATAACGTGTTAAATTTGAATCAATGATTGTATAAAACTATTGTATACAAAAAAACTGATTTTGAGCAATATGGTCTGTCAGCCTGTATTACTAAGTATATTTTAATCAGGGCTTTGAAAAAAAAAAAAAATCGTTTTACGTTATTTACAATCCAAACGTTAAGCAAGTTTTGCGTTTATCATTATTCAAGATTTAAACGTTATACAACTTTTGTGTTTATCGTTTATTGATTTATCCTCAAAAATAATATCTAATGCGGGAAACAGCTCCGATACGGAAGATAACAAGTTCTTGGTTTGATTGCTAAAATAAAAAAAATCTCGTGGAATAAACATTTTTATGAAACAATATTATAACTTTTAAGTAGGTAAATGAATTTTAAATTATTTTGTTTTGTGTTATTTTTTGTTTAATTATATTATAAATATAATTATACATATTTCGTTTTGCGTTATTTTTTTGATATATTATTATATATTTTGTTAACCGTTATGTTTTATTTTGTGATATTTAATTATTTTTGTTTACCGTTTCCATTTTAATTACGTTTACAAATTTCAATCGTTGCTTGTCCTATATAACGTTATTATAACGTTTGCAAGCCCTTATTTTAAGATATTATTGCTATTTTAATAATTTATCTTAATGTTAGTAATACAGTGGGTTCAATCATTTTTTTCTGAAAACATCGAATACCTAATAAAATGTAATTGTGAGCATAAAATCTAATAATACGCAATAAAAATTTCAATTACCCATACGGATATATTTTTAAATTACAATAAAATAATTACTGCAATATTGTTATTTTTCATTTAAATAATAATATTTAATTTCGTTAGTATATAATAATAAAAGCAATAAATGATAATAATATCATGTACGGGCAGTTCTCGCCGCAGCCACCGGAGTCGACGGCGAAGATATTTTAGTCTGTGTACGATGCGTGACGGGTGGGTGTTGTAGTCAACGGCCCCGGGAACCGTGACGTCGCTCCCGATATGACGTCATTGAGTTCTCCGTGATGTAACCGTCGTCGCGGTCGACCAGCCCTCTCCAACCGAGAGTGGTAAGTGGTTTTCGGTGACGGGGAACTTAGCGTGTACATTACATGTATAATAATAATAATATATTATGGTACGCATGCGGGAGAGGGACCGCGTGATCTTTGCGACGGGCACGTGGCTGCAGCTGCGCATAGTATACATATCACTATTAATATTATTATAGTAATAGGTAGGTACAGGAATTTACGCGCACGCATTTACGGACATACACACGATTATGCAAAGTCGGGCTGCAGTGACTACGATTCAAAAGTCAAAAGTTAAAAATAATATCACGCTATTTTTTTTTTTTTTTTTTTTATGACTTTTAACTCGAGACGGAAATTTTGAAAGCGCGGTGGTTTTCTGTTATTGTCGACAATCAATGGCGCCACATAGGAATTTAGACGACACGTGTTATATTTCCAAAGTATCGATTGATCTCGACGTGAAGTGATACGGATTCCGAAAACAGATTCGGTTGTTTCGACAAGTCAGTAGACTTAAAATTATGTTAATACTTAATAAGTCGACTTCTTGTGTTTTTTTTATTCCCTAAATTCTAAAAAAGTTATACTTTTAAAAGAAGAAAAGTCAAAAAATTGTAATAATATTTAAAATTTTTGAGAAAAAATTCTATAATCTAAGGTATACTTGAGGTCGGTTTAAGAATGTTCATATTTGTTGTAGAATTCTATTCGCTTTACTAGATAAATTAGTACGCTGGTAATAGAACACAAATAAAAACTTGATTATTCAAATTTAATAGTTCTTCTAATTTGTTCTAAATTTCTCTAAAATAATATATGAATTGTTCTTAAAAGAGACTGATGTTTGTTCACTGCAGTTAGATCACCCTACAGTAAAAATTAAGTCTTTAAATTTCTGAGAATGAGCATCTATCTAAATAAAAAAATAAAAAAAAATTTAACTTTTAACTTAACTTACTTAACTTAGTCAATAAACATTTGAAACTTGATTTAGCTACACATTCATTTATATTTTGAATTAACTTTAACTTGATTGGGTCAACTCTTTCATAACTCAACTTAAACTAGTTTTTTTTTTTAAAAAAGCGTTAACTTGCCGAGATTTGCCACGACGTATAAATGGGATTTCGCTAAAAGCTTCTATTTGGCAAAGCAAAACAAAATCGTACTTATACAAGCACACACGCACATACACACACACACACTTCGATGAGATTAGCAAAGCACGTATCATTACGACAATCCTGTTAGAGAGTTCAATAACGGTTGGCGTGCATGTGCGTCTGGTCGAAAAGTAAACAATATTGTTTTTGACGAAAATATATGATCGTCGAATGATTAATAACGCTTTGGAAACGCGGAAAAAATCGACGGGTCTGCGACAGCAAACTCCATTTGGTAAAAATCCATCCTACTAAACCGTCGGTTTGTATCATTTATTTCATCACGAAACGGCCGAGGTGAAAGTAAAATAAAAATAAAATCTGAAGCCACCTAAATCCAGCGATTTCGGCACAGTTTAATCCGACCAACGCCATCACCGCAACTGTCACGTCTATTGGAAATCCCAATGTGAGGTTCTCACGATATTTATTTTTTATTATTTTCAGTTCTTATTTGGATTTTGTTGGTGTAAGTCGTTTATCGTAACGTTTTACTTTCTCAATATTTGAAATATTATATTATAGTATTTATAGTTTTAAGTCTATTCTGTTCATAATGTCTACAGAGTGTGTAAAATGTGATGAGAATGTTACTCTCATAGAGAAGATATACTTCATTGCTCGGTATGTAAAAGTATGGTGCACTATTATTATTGTGTAGGCTATTCGGAACAAAATATAATAAAAAAAAATGACAAATAACATAAAAATAAGATTTACATGTTCAAACTGTAAAACTCTTATTGCAAATTCTCCAAATATTAATATACTAATAAATGTGTTAAAAAATCTGAAAAATTTACGGAAAAAACATTGAAGAACTTATTAAATCTGTATCTTTTATTAGTGAATAATTTGATACTTTTAATAAGATAATCAACAATATTATAATTTAATTTAATAATATTAAATTATAAAATGAACAAATAGTAGCTGAAAATAAATGACTATCAGATGGAGTTCCCATGTTAAAATCTAAAATCGATAATATTGAATAACAAAACCTAGGTATCACAGTGGATATAACAGGTTTTCCAAAACCTTAAATGAAAATTGTATTACAATTGCTGAATCCGATTCTAACTTGCAGGTATCCTGTAATTCTATCTATCGTTCATTGAAATACGTGATGATACTAACATCTTCCTGTAAACCCGAGTCAGATTTTAATACATCTGTAGTGGAAATAAGGTTTGAATGCATTTACCTTTAAACCCCGAATCGATGGACACCGAATCACACTTGCTTTGGCAGTAATAGGATTCATAGTTTTTGGATAAAAATCTCAATGGCTAGAATCAGTTTGCTGTATACTGCTCCATTTGGTTTCCGACATTAATTCTCATACATTCACACTCTATGTTCGTTGACTTCTCAACGTCGGCAGTCTGGCCAATATATCCACCACTAGTGTCAAACCATTATAAATAGGATCCTTAACAATACTTTATCCCAGTCGTCATGACGTTAATTGTTTCGGATATTGATAATTCCAAGTTTTGATGACTAGAATCAGTCAGTTTGGCGACAACCGTCGGCAGTCGGTTACGCGGCCGTCGCGCACCGTAACCTCGGCCAATAATTTGTCTACCCGGGACTGGCCGTAGATTTACTAAGTCTTTTATGCGTCTACTCTCACACATTTAATGTTATGTCATGTTCAATAAAATATGTTATAAAAATACTGTGGTTTTTCATTAAAATATTCAATAAGCTTTTCGCAATGCTAAAAATCGTGTACATTTTTGTTTAAATTTATATGTTTTAAAATCGATAAAACGCAATAACGATAAACCAGTGAACAATCATACTACTACCACAATGCCAATATAGTAGGTTTCAAATATTCCTCAACGGCTCGACACGACGTTGAGTAACCGTAGGTCACTAAAATATGTTAATTATAAATTCAAATTGAAATCTGCCGAGGTTTTGCGTAAAAATTATCGTTTTTTCTTAATTTTTTTGTTTTTTACAATAATATAGAAAAATATCTTTAGAACTCTTAATAAGTACCAGTAAAATCCGATATGCTATTATAAATCACTAATTTCAAAGTTGAAAATTTAGATATGTTTTTTACCTAGTACTTATCGGATTGTCAAACTGTTCGTATTCGTTTTCGTTACTGCGTTTTGAAAAAAAAAAAAACGTAAATTAAAATTTCATAAAGTATATAATATTATTAATATTTAGTATATACACTCCCAAAAATTAAATTATAAATTTCCCTGAACGAAATTTAAAAATAAATGCTTTGCGTCGTTCAAATTTTGTTTTATACTTTCATGAATATAATATCGTAGTGTTTTAAATTCTGTTTTTATATTCTATTAGCAATTTCTAAGCAAATGTTCTGCGTTTTCAGGTGAAAAACCGGTTATTTTAAAACTAACCCGATTCGCTTTGCTCGGAATCTAATTCGACATAACATAAACACCCTAACATAAACACACCTAACATAAACACAATAGCACCTATTTGTTAATTTTTTGGAATTATTTATAATGTAATAGTAATATGAATTCAACGTTGTTTAGAATTAATAATTCGGACTAAAACCGTAATATTAATACGAGTTTATTCAATAAAATTCTTTGGTAATATAATGCAATTATCTTCATCGGAATTATTAAACAAGTATTATTCGATTAATCAATAAACCCAACGTATGGCACATCGTCCTTGTTTGTTTGCTTAAAAAAAAAAAATGGTTTTATGATTAAATACAAGTAACTTTTTGGAACATTTGATATTTGAACTTTCCGAAAGGCTTAAGTATCAATGCTATGTAGTTCTAATATTATTCAAATAATCAAAATAATCTTTTAGATGTAAGTACAAAGTGTAAAATTATATGCTTTGAAAGAGAATACACTAATTCTGTATAGTCACTCTAATTCAAATGTTTATGAAAGGGAAATAACTGATGGTATACAGTTAGAATTATTTAAAGAAGAATTCGTTACAAGTTTACAACTAAATACTTCTAATTCTATTTTAGTCCTTTTAAAAATCAATAATTGCACTAACGATTTTATTAACAATATGAAAACTCATGTGTAACGAAGCAAAAAGATTACAACGTTCTGTTATTTTATTTTTGTCGATTTAATATACATCAATGTAATAATTCTATTTACTATAATTTATTTATGTAACATAGTCACTTTTATTTAAATCATTATATTTTATAATGATAAATGGAACTCTCATATCTGGCACAACACAATATAGCTTTCGAGATGACTCAACTATTTTTATTTTTTTTTTGTATAATTTTTCTTGTCGCTTATTGTTGGAAATAAAAATATTATTATTAAAAAAATATTAACTAGATATGTTTGATCATTATTGTCTTTACATTACGTTAGTTTTGGAGTAACTATACTTAAAAGTTAATGATTTGTATTGCGCTTTAATTTTAATGATTTAAAGTTTTTGCCGAAAAAAAAAATGTTTTGTTGTACATATTTTTACTGTGACGTGAAGGATCAACGTTGATGATAATCACTTTCAAACCACTTTGAAAATTGTTGCAGATAACAGTTAGATGGACTCAGTACCTATTTTAATGATTAATGACTAAGACATACTGTACTTAATTTATACAAAGCTCCACCGTTTAGAAGCTTCTGATTACAGCGTGTTGTATTTCTTGATGTCATGTCGATTAAAATATAATTTCGATTTCTGCGTAGTTTGAATTAAATAGATCACTTTGACTAAGTATAGTTTAATCTGGGGGCTTGCTTAGAGGTCGTTAAAAATAAACTGTCTAAACCCATTTTATACTGGCATTTTTATGGATGATTAAGATGTAACCAATATAATTAACTTTGTTAATTATTTAAATACACGTTAGTTTCAAGTTTTGAGGAATTTAAAAAAAGGACTTTCTGCCTCTAATATTAACAAATTAACAATACATTTTAATTTCTTATAAAAATATCAGTATAAGTATCACAAAATTAAAATAGAGACACTTAATATTGATTTAATTTAATTATTTAGAAAAAAAATTGTAAAATTTTACTTTCTTAGATAAACAATAATATTACAATAATCAAGATAATTATTTGCTATTAAAAACTTAAAACATATCAACATTTTAAATTAGACAAAAGTGACTGAAAGTACAATTATCTAAAAAAAATAATATGTTTCATACTAGAATAGCTGTGTTCTTTTTAGGTATTTAAATATTTTTCCTATTAATTGTGAAGTCTACACTTACCACTGGTGCATATTTTTATCGAATACTTTATGACATTAATGTTATCATTTATTAGTTTGGATAAATTAAAACATGGGTGACTTCTATTGCTATTAAGTGTAGTGTAATATTTTCGTGTGGCCAATTCTGCAGAGTTAAGTCATATAATTACTACATATTTTCTCGGTAGTTCGAGAACAATCATTTATACTCATTTTGATTTCACGGGGTTTGGTCGGATGAGATTAATCTATGCCCCATGTCCTATGCCTCAATGTATTTATACATTTATTTATAACTTGGGTATGTGTGTGGCTCTAAAACTGTCGATTTAGCATAGTGATGATTGTGCGAATAGAATAGCTTTTTTGGCAAACTGATCGCTCTGTTCATTTTCATCAATATCAGAATGGCTAGGAATCCTGAATATAAGATAATTTTGAACTTATTATTTTAAATATTGTATACTTAGTTTTGAAATTACATGTCGTATACATATTTAATGGTAATATCGTCTAACGATCTGCGGCCTCCCGCCAAGGTGACTCTTATATATAACACACCAGTACATCTGGCCGGTCCACTTCTGCAGTTTATAAGCATAAGTACCTATTGTGAAAACTGATAATATTGTGCGCCTAACAAAATTGCACGACACCAAAAGAAATATTTTGTTTGAAATATTCTGTGGCAGTTATTGATTTCATGAATATCAGTTTATTTCAGTTAGATGGTTAACGAAATATTTATGCTCACTTCTTGAATTTGTATTTCCTCAATATCCAAGTATATTTTTTAAACAAATAAAAAGGTACTGTTTTGAACATTTTCACGGCAGCAATGTTACAATTCTTTACAACAAACTTGATCTTGTATATTTAATTTATTTTTATTCGTGTTAAAGCCGAAGTTTTTAATTTTTCCAATGTATCTACAACACAATTTGAATAATACATCCAGACGTAATAATACGTTTTGTACTCAGACAATATCATTATAGTATATCACACTTTAAATATAAATTGAAAATTTGGTATAATATAAACTAAAATAGTGTATCTTTATAAAATAAAATATATATTATGATAAACGTGAATGGAGTAATTTATTTAAATGTTTTTTTTCTAAACAATACATATTTATCTATTCTTATTATTTTTAACTGTTTGAAATAGGTATAATTAATAACATTACCTGATTTTTTTACAATGGTGCAATGCATTATTTAGATTTTTTTTGAATTATCGCCTTATTTTGGTTTCTCAGAATTGTGATTTGTGAAGAATTACATTTTAGAGTTAATTTTTTGGACTTGTGTATTTCATAAAAAAATTGATTTTTCTGTACGCTTTTATTTGAAAAGTAATTTCAAACATTAGTATTAATATATTCAGTATATTATATTTTTTATTAGTTTAAAATTAAGAACACTTAAGAAGGATTTAAAAAAAACATTGTACGCAGGACTTTGATAATACATATATACGTATACGTATACGTATTATATATTAAATAATAAAATATAAAGTATTCACAACTCCTACATTCATTAAAATTAATTGTTTTAAGAATAAACAGTTTTCATTAGATTATTATGTAATGTATACTACAATTACACGATTAACTATTTTAAGAAATCTATTGGGATATATAGCTATATAGGTAACTTAGAATCAATCGTGTATATGATTTAAATATAATCATTTTTTTTATCCTTTTAATTATTCCAATATTAAGCAATTAACGTTTAAATATACATTTATTCGATTATTTTTTCTTTATAAAGTATTCATATAGATTTTAGGACGAAAACTTTATATAAATAATAATAGTAATAATAGAAAATACTTAAAATACTTATCAAATACTGATTGCTTGAAAATTTTATTAGATATTTTTTTAAAATTTTTGTAATTTATGGTTTTAAGACTATTTTGTTTATTTAGAAATTTAAGTGCTAGTTTTTGATATATTTTTACATATTGTATGAATGCTATCAGAAAAATTTTATTGAGTTTTGTTTTATTCACGTCAAGAATGTTTAAATATTATTAATATTAATTGGAAGTATTGAACGTTTAAAAAACGAAGCCGATCGTATGTCCAAGTGATTTTTTTTGCTATAGCCAATAACTACTACTCTTCCCTAATTTTTATCAACTAATAAAAACTGAAAGTAAACATACATTGAAAAAATTCAAGTGGCTTTTTATTATATTTTATTACATCTTATTTTGCATATTTTCCAATTTGTATTGCAATTTATTGTAGTCCATATTTCTATGTTTTTTAAGTTCATACTGAGTGCTAAGAAGAAACCCCCTTTTTAGCAGATACCGTAACTTCCGAGCCTCCATCATTACATTCATTAATTCATAATGTTTTTATTTACATCCATCTCGATCCTGTTCGATTATTCATAAAATTTCACCGTTTACAAACTATAAGTTATATCTATGCGTCATAATAATTGCGAAAAATATTACCCGCGGGGTGCATGCTAATTTTTTTTTGTTTAACCACGTGTAGTAAAATATATAATATAATAATATTTTAAGGGCTTGTATTACGACGATGCTCGGGTATTGTTGCTATTATCATTATTATTACGAGAGCGTGCGCCCGCACTATATTTTTCATAACGTAATGACCTGCTGTAGTGTGTTTAGTTCGTTTGGAATTATCTATTGTGCCGCTGCTGGTTCTGCGATGTTTTCAAAGCATTTTGAAAATTAGTTGTTTTACATTCACCGGGTATTGTTAGAGGAGTGTTTTTTTTCTCTCCTTCACCCGCCATTATGATGTATACTTACGTACATTATATATTGTATATGCGTTCGGCTCAAGTCTTCTATATAGATGCATTGTGATTACCGCGGAACTTTTGTAATGAATCGAATTCAAATAGGTATACGATAAAGAGGAATACAGTATATGAAAGAATAAATTGATAAATGATACATTGAATAACTACATATTTAATAAGTAATGACTTTTGTTTTTATCGATATAAACATTTTTTTTTTTTTTTTTACATAAATATGTTTTTGGGTTGGATACAATATTTTTTTTCGCGAGGCCAATTTTTGTAAGATTTTTGTTATACCATAGTTACTTATTAACAAATGTATTACTTATAATTTATTTTTAATTTTATTGAAGTAGATGTATTATTAATATTTGTCATTATAAAAACATATTTAAGATTTAAAGATTCTGCTTGTAGATAAAAAATATCAAGTAGCATGCTACTTAATCTACTTTTTAAAAATATTTATTAGATTCCTAATTATTACAGAATTCGAAAGTAAAAACACCAAAAAGTTTTTTTTTTAGCGCTCGAATATTCATTAAAAATATCGTAAATAGTACTAAAAATTAAAAAAACATGCAAAGTACATTTTTTTTTTTTAAAAAAAACATTTAAATCCTGATTTATCCTTATTTATCTTTATTTGTACTTTAAATGTTTAAATTTTTATACGTTTTTCTGTAAGTACAAGATAGGTGCTTATAGCTTAGGAACTTCAGGAACTAGGTAGTGGAACTAGCTATTCCATTACTATACCAGCTGTTCTAGTAATTCCAATTCTAATTTTAGACATGCTGTATGCCTGGATGAATAAATATAAAAATAATTTAATAAAATGTGTTTGATTCCGGTCTTGTAAAAGAATGTACATAAAATAGTATAAAAAACCGTCAACATGTAAAAGTTATTAAAATTACATTTTGTATATGGCATAAAGGAAATGTGAAACAATTTGTATCTTACATTAGATGTTCTAAGACTTAACAAAAAATATTGAAATGCTAGAACTTCTTAGCCCTGCTATTATAAAAAATAATCTTATTAATTGAACGAAATAAAAAAAAGCAATTGGAATACAATGTTTATCATACGTATTATATACATAGTTCGTTAATTATTAGTTATAACATCTACCTATAAGTTCTTTCTTTTACACCCTGTTTACTTAATATACACTGCCATCCTTGGGTTCCTGTAATATGAAACAATATAATGTTTTTTTAAGACATTTTTTTTATTCACAGTTTCTTAACGTTAGCGAACGAGGCGCGACCAGGCCATATATATATATACATAATACGAGCGCGATAATATTATATAATACATTTTTGTGTGCGTTTATTATGAAAAAAAAATTCCAACAGTTTGTATTGTAATATAGTAGTGAAATCGTGACTGCTATATTATATATCGTCTTGGCGTGTCTAATGTTCGTACAATTATTATTTCTCGGGAAAATTACTACACACTATCACGCTATTACCCGAAACATATCATCCACATAATATAGAGCCGGGTCAAAAGGCCAAGTGAGACTTTCGTGCACGGTGGCGGTGCATGCGTTGATAGAGTAACGAAAAATTAGTTTTCCATTAAGTATAAAAAAATCTTTAACATACATAATATGCGCTCTAAGTATTGTGTTTTTAATATATTTTTTTAACATTTTAACGAAATAATTCGACCACGAAATAGTGCGTTTGTATCATAATTGACCAGTATTGAAAACAATACTGATTTGTCACGCAAATGATTAATTTCAAAATTCTAAACTCTGGTTAGATAAAATTTGAATATCTTACCTACTTATATGTATATAGCTTTTGCGGGAAAAATTTGTAACGTTTTAATTCATGACAGCCTTTCCAAGTTGATTATTATTGTACAAGTTCTATACACTGCACACATAGCTGTTATCATAGGGGAAACAACCAGGTGGTCAATCATTATTTACTCGGTTTTAAACATCCCCATTAGGTTGGACATACTTTGTTGTAAACCATTTTTTAAACTCGTTTATCGGTCGAAATTACTGTTATAATGATAATAAAGTTTATCAAACGACATTTATTACAATATTATGTATACAGAGTGCTTCACCAATCATGCTCACATCCCTCATATTATCTTTTAGTAATAAATGTCTTTAAATTCTGATTTTTGGAATACTTAAGAAGGCTGATATATACGTAAGACCATATTTTTAAATACTTGGATTTGTTATGCCAATTATAAGTAACCCAACTTCTAAGTGATAATTTTTTTTTTACACTAACTTGTTAGTCAGATTTTTTTTTGAAAATGTTGTACCTACTTCTAGTTTTTGAATTATAAAACTTTTTGTGCTAAGGATATTAGTCCATGACGATAGATTTGATAGATATGCAGGACAGAACTGGGGAATAATGAAGATTTGAAAAATATAATAACTAACATTTTTTTCTTAACATTACATATTTAAGTACTGTCCGAGTATGATTATAGTACTATAGTGATATGTATGGAGTAGTAAGTACTCGATTAAATATTAGTTTTATCTTACGGCTATAAATATTATCGTATTATTAAATATCTACATTTTAATGACCATGCAGAAACTATACTAAGGTTTATATTTTAAATTAAACGGATAGATCAAAATGTTCGAAGAAAATCATCCTTTTAACTATTTGCAGTAAAAAAAGGACGTGGCTGCTATTATTTGAAAAAAAAAAAGTTTGTATCGCCTGCATAGGAGTACTGGACACTCCTCGAATTGCATAAAAATTCTAGTACATCTGAAAACAATACATTACGGTCGTAAAGTATACACTTACGAGTTCAAAAATCACTTATCGTATATAAAAGTGCATAGTCGCAAAGGATAAATGGGCGGTAGGGGTAGGGGAGTTGAGCGTGCTCGGCGAATCACACCGTATAATGTATATATGCGTGGATTATACCTAATATGCACTTTCCACCGGCCGTTGTGTTAATATTATAGCCTATTGGGTAATAATGGACCAAGTCTCAAACAATATGTATATATGTATAGCCTGTATAGGTGTACCGATCGCGCACTGGGGGTGTTATTCTCGCACTGTTTCCGGACTGGCCCGGACGATCAATCAACGGTATATATAAATAATAATAATAATACTATTATAGAGATGAATCCGGAGCCGAATCGTTATTTTCACACCGCCGCCGGCAATCTCGTCACGTCAACGTATATTATATACGAAACGAAAATGTTGTGCTCGAGAACGTCGTGTACAATCATGATATGCCTGACCGCGAATAATAGTCTCTGCGGCACCAGTTGCGGTCAAATATAATTGTTGTTGATTTTAGATAAAATCTTATGATTTAATGTATTGATTTTTTAACATGCACTTTGATCGTTAAAAACATTATACAATGGTTATATTATTATAGACAAATTTATTGATCAAAAACATGAATAATTTAAAATTTTGTCAATACGTAACAATTATGTTGAATAATTATACCTAATTTAATAAATCGATTTTTTTTTTCTGGCAGTTCATCTGACACTTTATATTTACATCACGATGATTAGGCATTGCATCTAAACTATTGACACGACTATAGAACAACATAATAATTATACATAATTAATAGAAATTTAACGCTTTAAATTTATGGTTTAAACATAATATCTTTAACTCGACTATAAAAGAAATGAGAAAAAAACTAAATAAAGTTATTGTTTATACTTTATGATTTAAATATGTTTTATGCTTGAACTGTTAATTTAATACTTATTTTATCCATACATTTTTTCTTTTAATATAAAGCACATTTAGCAAGTACAATATTTACTTCTAACATCATAGTGTTTCGTAGTGTTTTATCATACTAAAAACTAAAAACTCTGAAACCCTTTATAATGTTGATATAGTAATCGTATAGATATAAAAAAAACCTATCTTAATGTATACACATTAAGAAATAATTCATAAGATATTACATAAACTAATTATGACATCAAATTCTGTTTTTGAGAATTTTTCAATGTGTGTAACTTTAGTTTTCCACGAATTTCTTTAACAGTTTAAACATTGGTAAAAGGATGAAATTCTACTAATTATATAATTTTTTTTTTTAAATCAGAAAATTGTGTTATCAAAAATTGCGAGTATTGTGAAAATTTAACAGATTAAAAAAAAAAAATTATTTCATATTATTTTGTATATAAAAATATCAAGAATATATAATATTATTAAATATTGAAAAACAAGCTCAAAGGAGACATATTCCATTCCCAAGGTTCCCTCACCACTGTACTGCGCACATACACACAAACGCGGACGCGAG
The DNA here is from genome assembly GCA_014851325.1 of Pentalonia nigronervosa. Taxonomy (NCBI): domain Eukaryota; kingdom Metazoa; phylum Arthropoda; class Insecta; order Hemiptera; family Aphididae; genus Pentalonia; species Pentalonia nigronervosa. The sequence goes on from JACXSJ010000421.1 coordinate 395,656, forward strand.
CGCGCGCGTACGCACACATTGAATTTTAATAATTACTTTTTCGTTCTTCATTCGAACATATTATAATATATTTATCTGTATATATACATATATATATAGAACAAAAGACCAAAATGGGCCACACCACGGTCGAGATTTTATTTTAAATTTAAAATTTTTATTTTTAATCGCGTACACATTTTTTCTTTCTCTTTTTATCGTCATGAATAATTTATGGGTGGTCGTTACGTCACGCGGTGCCTGCGGTGGTGCGGATTCGCCTGCGGTGATGTTAACGCGATAGGCATTTTGTACATAACTACTATTACCATTATATATATATATTATTATTATTATTATTATCATCATAATAATATGTATACCGTCCGTGGGCCACGACACGGTCTCTCGCGTTATTGCATTTCATCATGGATCGGTGGGGTAGGATGGGGGGGGGGGGAAAGGGCGATAATATTATTACGAGATGCGACGCGGCGGCCTATGATACGCACAACACATGAAAACCGTTAATAATAGGAACTGCAGGACGGCACACCAGCGAGCGCATGCGCGCCGCAAATCGGTAAGTACCTACGCTCTTCTTCGACCCACACACACACACACCGACCACGACCACTGCTCTCCGTGTACTGCCGTCGTCTGGCCTTTGCGATGTTAGGCTATACTGGCGTGCGTGTATCTTTAATACACTATAGTATTGTCATTTGTCACACGTGTTCGTGGTTTTCGCGCGAGCTTTTCCATGCGTCCGCCGAGCGCCGCAATACGTGCGTTATCGATTGCGTTCTGACCACTAGCGTCGACCGAAATCCTAATTCCGAGGCGGACTCCAAAACGGACGTCCGCGAGTGTCTAATGTCCAATGCGCGTATTGGTTAGGTAGGTACTCACGCGATCGTGTGAAGTGCTTGGGGTTCATCATCGTACCGTAGACACATTTGCTGAAACGAAGACGCACAAACGCCAATCGCGAACTATCGGTATTATACCGCAGGACCCCAAAAGTGCAGGCGAAACTCCAAGTACTTTGTATACGAAACGGAATTTTCTCTTTTTTCGTCTACAGGTTATATGTATAATGTTATGCGACTTATTCTTTCAGATTTTCATTTATCATTTTTAATTTGACATTTTTTTCGATTTTGATAATCAAAAATACAATTATCGTGGAAACAATATTATGTTATAGCTATAGTCGTAACGAGATCGCACCTTGTATAGGCTATTCAAATTACTCGAAAATAAATTGTAATGATTTGAATATTACCGGTTTTCTGTATCTAAAGATTGTGCATCGTCGTATCGTGCCTTTAAGACGAATAGTCTGCGGTAAGCACTATTGCCCGAGAAATTATAGCCATTGATTGTTTTTGGAAAAATTTAAAATTTATTATCTTATATATCGCACAGCAATACATCTAACCGTATGGTTTATATTAGGTGTTGTCCACAATGTGTTCGATCGATTATATTTTGACGCATCGTTACAATTAATAACTTTTGGATGATAAATCGTAATAACTGTTTGATAGATACTTAAATATTTCACTTTGTATTCGTTTTTTCCGTATAAAAATATTGTATTTAATGAATTTAATACTTGCCGCATCGAGTTCAATACAGTATCTTAGTCCACAAGTACGTTGTTTCTATCGGAATTGTTGACTTAGCAATTTTAAATCAACAAGTCTACGGATAATAACCGTATAATATTCGTGTTACCTTTGATATCAATTTTAAGCCGGCCATTACGAAAACATATTATTATATCTGTTTGCTAAATAGCTATGAACCACTTGTAAAATTAGTGTCAAAATTAACTGTGAACACATATGGAGCGTATGGGTACTTACATATTGGCTAGTCTTCGCAGGTTATATACTTTCCGAAACTATTATGTTTATTAGCATTATATTATTCGCTTTGCCAACTTATACAGTTATACCTACATTCCAGGTAATAGCAAAGTGCGACAATTTCGTTATTACAGTAATGGCTCGTGATTTTAGTAAATATCGCGTGTCTACTTTTACTTACGGCTATAATCATACCGAGTATTGATTTGATCACATAGAACAGCAGACGGAGTCGCCGATTCAGAAGATTTATGATCGCATCTAGTTATTTATTGGCATGCGACTATATAAATACGACCAAATCAAAACGTTACGGGTTGTAGTATTATAATAATCACATTAAGGATATCGCTTCTATTATCACATGGCTCGGATTTCAATGAATTAATTTTTTAATTTCCTGACACGGTGTTTTCCATGATACAGTCGATCTTTCAAATAAAAAACAATGAATTTTTTAGGGAAATATTCAATCGCCTAGGTAAATGTTTTAACTATTTATAGGAAAATATGACAAAAAAGTCCACCTTAGATTCAAGTATAAAATATTTTTCAATTATTTATAGTATATTTTCAATTTGTTTTCCTATAACATAATATAATAAGTGTAATTTTATTAATTAAGCTTTTTTTTTTATTTATTTCATTATAATTTTATTACATGAATAATATTGTAAAGAATAAAATTATGATAAATGCACGATTTTGGAGTTTTTAGGTCATAAATGTATTATTTTCTCTTAGCACATTAAAATCTGTGCTCTAGTGATTACATAGCCGCTGGTTACTACGCGAAATATATAAGACGTACAATATTCACAACAAATTATATCTTAAGATTTGTCGTTAATGTAATCAACTGCATAATAGTCATGCTTAAACGTAGCTTTGAATCATATAATTTTACCATGTTTGGCGTTCCTATAATAAAACACGAGCTCAGCACTAACCATTAAGTATATTTTATTATGTTTGATATTATAATTATAATATGCATGTTTGAGAGCTAACAAATTATGTCGTTAGAATATAATATAGCACAGCGGTATTATCTCTTGATGTAGATTTTGAAGAATTAATACAATGTGTATGACAATAATATTCACGCGATTCAACGCGGCGAAAGCTGTCTGCGAATGCAAAATGTTATTCCCTATTATATGACGTAGTTAATGGCTTTAAATTATGTAAATATAATATAACAATAATATATATATACATTATAATGTTGTTTGGGGACATCGCTCATGTCGTTTTTTTTTTTTGGTCTCTCGGTTTTCGAATGGGGCGAGACGCCGCGTCAGTGGTCCGTTATTATAATGTGTATGACATCGTAAACGGTGGTGACGGCGGCGGCGTTTGAGGGCGAACAATATTACATTATACGGACTGAATAACCGTTTCGCGGAAACACGAGAGAGAGAGGAAAAAGCGATAAGAAAATAAAGAAAACCACTACCACCGCCGCCGCCACCACCGTTACTACTTCCAAGGGCAAACGAGTGTGTGAACGATTACAGCCATAGTAATAATAATAACCATATACAGGCAGGGTTTTCCGTCAGATTTTTGCGGTCAAGGTTTCCGCGCGCGCGAATAATAATAACATAATAATAGTGTAGTATCGGATGGGTGGCCGCGCGGGCTTTGATGTGGTTCGCCGCCGCCGCCGCCGCCGCCGCCGTCGATCCGCCACCGGTAATCCGAGTTGATGCGGAGCAGAGAGAGAGAGAGAGAGAGAGAGAGAGAGAGAGAGAGAGAGCCGATTTCAACACGAAAATAGCATGTCGAAAAAACCAATCGCCCCAGTTGGCCGGTTGCCCGCCACTGCCGCCTCCTCCTCACCGACCAGAACCGCGGTATACGCGTTGTATACGTCCGTGGCCAGTACCACCGCGGCGGATACGACGAAACCCAATGCTCGGCGGCCGAATGAAATGACGAAATAAATATAAACAGAGCTGCAGACAAATAACGCGATCGTTACACAATAAGCGTATTATTATCGCGTGTATACGACGCCGCTGCAGCGTATCGCGACGACGATGATGGTGATGATGATAATACAATATTATTATTGTGGCAAAGAAAACGAGCCGAAGAAATGGCGGGGAGGGTGGGTGGGGGAAGCGAATCGTCATTATATTATTATTGTGTAGTTAAGTCGTTCTTAAATTAGACAGACCGCCGCCGGCGATTTAAGGCGGAGGGCCCGCGGCGACCTTATCGATCAACTACGTTTGAGCTGGCACGTCTATATTCGGACTCGTCAATCAGCTACCGAGTTAAATGTTCACATATATATATATATATATTTATGTCTCTGCCTGCGGATTGTATATTTTGTTTATTTTGTTTATTATTCTTGTCCTACGCGGAGTATAATAATAATAATATACAATATTGGACAATTGGAAAAACGAAAATTTAGAGTGAATAAATCTCAAAATAATATTATTATTATAATATTAAATTAGAACGCGAACGAAATGATACTGTTATTTTTAGTAAACCAGCGCTGACTTCTCTCTGTATTTTAGGTATAAGGAAAACGAAAATAAAAATACATTTCTTTTGATCGTATTATATTTGTACCTATGATATCGCAGTTCGTTTCGTTATTATTCGAGAGTACTTCTACATTTCAATATTTTACGGCTAATATAATTAAATCAAACAGCGCCACGTTATATTCGCATATATATATTATATATCGTTTGTCTAAATATCTCTCTGGTTTCTAATATACCTACAGAAGAAATCGTTATTAGTACGCTATCGGTTGTCATATTGATCAATACGCACAAAATCTCGAGTTCCAGCTGAATTACTCTATGTTTTTGTGTATCGTTTTATTCAACCCTTATTCTATATAGTTGATGCGACCAAACTTTACGTGGTCCCTTTGATTAAAAGAATTCTACTGTAATTCATTTTTTTAAAATTATACTGTCGTATATTTTTTGACTCAAACATTTTATAATAGTTTTAGCGAGTTGTATTTAAAGTTGAAAATTTGTACATAATAAATATTCACAATATTATATCATATATTCTTTTGCTAATACTATAATTCAATTAAATGCAAACAGTATACTATCTATTTAATCCTGTTGGTCTAAATATCACTCTAACTTCTTAATATAATTGCATTTTTCAATTATACCGTTATATTTTATGACTCAAACATTTTATAGTAGTTTTAATGAATGACGGTATTTGAAATTGAAAATGTTTATGTAATTTATAAAGTCGCTTCCAATATTACTTTATGCCTTATTTAAAATAAAACGTCCAGTTAATAGTGATTTTCGACTCAGTTATACCCAGTTAAACGCGATTTTTCCCATGTTTATCGTCCCGGTGTTGGTATTTTTATATCAATTCTACATTATTTTCGGTATTTCATAGGAATGATATTTTGTTAAAACACTTTTCAATAATACAATTTTGATTACACGGCGATTTAGATAGGCAATTCAGGTACACGTGCAGGTACGCCACTGACGACTCAGGAGGGATCATTTTTCCCGGTAGGTATCTCATAAGCGAGTCATTCGATACACTCGATATTCATTCTTGATATGAAAATATCTCGAACTCCGTACACGTGTCGCTGTTTGTTTGAATGAAAAAAAAAAAATAAAAGAAATAAAGGACTTTCACCTCGCAGGAATAGTGCTGTTTTCACGTCAAATTCTTCGTAGATGAGAACGATATATTGATGGACATAGATACTACAGAACTGATTGCCGAAATAGATCGTGTAAGATTAAGCTCTTGGAATTGCCGTGCGTATTTCAGCAAACGTAGACTGCAGTTGAACAGGTACGGCGATTCGTTGTCGACCAATGTAATTGACGTCTGGAACAGAAATCTGCACCTCTGCGAAGCAGGCCACAAGAATATAACGTTATAAAAACGTTTATCATTCGAAACAACAATATTGCATGTTAACCCAAACATATTTTTGTGTCAATCTGTTGGTTTGGAAGTGAAAAAAAACACACACATATGTCTGTTCTAATTCTGTAAATTTATTCGAAATTATTATGAAAGCCTTATCACTACATATATAGATGTGTCCAATTGTACGTGTGTGCACAACGAAATATTAATCCTTAATCAAATAAATTGTGATGGAATTTTACTTGGTGGTCATGAGTTTTCGCTTTAAAAGATTTAAATGACTTCGTGACGTGAAAAAAATATTTGTCTCAAATTATCTCTGTAGAACGTTAAAGTGCTAATTCTATTTATCATATTCTCGACAAATAAAAAAAAGAAAGGACAACACAATTACTTGGAGGATTGCGATAATACGGGGTGTAAAATGTAGGTAGGTACATGAATCGGATATCCGGTATACGAGTCACAATTTCCAAATTGTTGGACCTACCATCCACTTCTATATAATATTATGTATGCATTCTAGGTCCATCTTCATTGATACGGTGTATAATAAGGTTTAAAATAGTTTTTCCATTCTCTTCGCTGTCAAATTGCTATATTATATCGGCGAATGTCTCGAGTTTTTATGTAGGTAGGTAATAAAAAACCCACAAAATGTCCGACGGTGGCGCCGACCAAGTGAATCGATATGAGTATATTATAACATAGACGTTAGGAATCGGTAAACTTAAGGGTGGATTGTTTTTTGTCCCCGGGTTTTATACGTGACTGTATGCGGCAAACGGGTGTGTGGGAAAATGCATTTCGTAAATATTTCGATGCTAAAGTAGTTGAATTGCAGCGATCCGAGAAATTGTTGTGTATAGAATAAAATCTTATTTGTTTTAATATATAAATCGTTATTGAACGGATTATGAAATCAACAATTTTCACTGTTGTTATTATATTAACAACTATTCTAAACTTGTGAGTTTCGTATAAAAATAATGAGGAATTAATGGCTTATTTAAAAATTAACGATTTACAATTGACAAATTACATCTATAAAAATATAGGTTTGAAATGTGAAATAACATTATTTTATTTGTCGGCGATAGTCAACTAATAAACTATAGCTAAATACGTATAGTGTAGGTACTATTATAGTATGTTATGTGTATATTTATTCGAGACGCGTTCTCAAAAATAACATGCTATTATATCATATCATAACACACACATATATATATATTTTAAACGTTAGGAGTCAAAGTGGATTTTCATTGGCCATTTATCGAAAAGAAAGACTTACAAGTTTAGAAAATAAATAGATGTTTGACAGTAAATGTGTTGAACACACAAAAAGTTCGATTGCAAAAGGGTGGAAAGAAATCCACCCAACCACAATGTGTTCCTTTATCGAAAAGATTATTTTTCTTGTTGTACAAGGAAAAAGTCGTATTAGTGGGAAGCAGCCAACAAGATTTAACAGGTTATACTTGTTTTCGGCTTAACGTTCATTCTACAGGTTTTGTTGATGAAATTTGTATATTCTATAATGTATATGCAATGTTTTCAAATACAATTTTATATCAGCTATACCATCATAATAGTGATATAATATTATACAACCGAAAAATTCGTATAATCAATATTTAACACAGTGTGCTAAACTATTTTATTATTTTCCTGACTATATTATTATAGCGACTTGATTAAATAGTTACATTACACCGCTATAGTTGTTTTTGTCAGTAAAACGGTTAGAATTTTAAAATTGCAAGATCAATTTATTTTATATTTTGTTGTTGTTTTCAAATCTATTTGGAAACTAAAAAGCAATAGTAATAAAACAAAAATACACCCCGAACTCATATACAAAAATAAAAATTTAGGGTTTTACATCTGGATATTTTCTTTTATTTTTTATTCATTGCATATTTTATGATACATCTGTGAAGTTTTATAATATTTAGCTAATAATACAACGCTGTTTAATGCGCAGTTGTAACAAACATGTAAGACGAGAAAGTTTTGTACGACACGCATTGTGTCAATAAATAGTATTTTATATTATTATAGTATATTATTATTATACAATGTATCGTTTCATATAATAATAAACCAATAAGAAATATCTAAGTTATGGATATGCCTATATAAATATAACTTACAGGCGTGCGTTAAATACAATAGTTTTAAATTTCTAATAGAGGTACATTCAGATTTTCTTTTTTGCTTTTATTGCGAACAGTTTTCCACTTTCACTCCGGACCATTACATTTTATATCTATACAACTATTACTATCTGCAATTGTTGAACTATTTTTCTTCTTTATCTTTATTTGTTTTTCTTGTTTAGTTGTCTTTATGGCGTCCCTTATTTCATATTATACAAAATATATATATACGAACGCAGTGAACGGCGTTTAATTATTTTACATTCCAAAATTGGCTACATTTTTAAAAACTCATTCTTGCAAAAAACCGAATAAATCATAAACCATCGTACTTGTAAGTAATAATTTTATAGAAACGTAAAAATAAAATTATAAACTATTAACCTATTTTTTGAGAGTAATATTTTGACATTAATAACAATTTTGTATCAACACTAGAGGTACAAACTTCAAAGTGTTCGCTTATCGTCGTATATTAATTTTTATCATATACTTTAGATGAATGATTAAACCTTGTTATTGGTCTTGCCAAACTATGACTATAGAAATGATACATATTTATCGTTTGGTTTACAGAGTTATAGCTAAAAAGTTAATTTTACCATAGATTACGATGAATATATACTGGAAAATTTTAATATTCGCGGATAAGTATATATTTTTTAATTTTATATTATATTATATTTTTTTTTTATATGTTAAGTTAATTATTTAACAAACTACACTTTGCCGGAATATAATATACCTCAACTTAATTCGACGAGACCACAATAATTAAAATTGATAGTATGTTTTTGATTAAAAAATGAGTAATACCGAAATATTTTTACTAAATATTCAATTTTTTTTATTCCTACCACCAACTCGAAGCCATAATTTTTAAATTACAGACCAACAATTTAATAATCACTAGATATATAATAAAAAAAAGGTAAATTTATTTGTTATAAACCCATAATGTATTTTAATCCTATAAAGTTTTCAATTTTTTTCAGTATGGTTAATTTGTTTCATTCAATGGTATTAAAAATTAAAATATATATATATATTAAAGTAACTTACATATATATGGATGCCAAAAAGTAAAAACTGATTTTCCATAAATCACTGTTACACATTTAAATCCCTGAATATTATTGATTTAGTACTTATGTGTATCTTTTTCGTTTTGTGATTTGCTCTCAATATGAATGCTGACTTCATAATAGTCGTACCTATTGTTTTTATTTTTAAGAATAAACCAAATAAAAAAGAAAACATTAAAACTATATTTTGGGTCATAATATGACAAATATATTTTGCAAAATAATTAATTATCATCAGTTGAATGACATATTTAAATTTTAAATTAGAATAAAATACTTTTTTTTTTTAATATAGCAAATTGTATTTTGTGATAATTTAAAAATATTTATTGTTTTAAGTTAAAAAAAGTTAAAGTTAAAACTTTAACTGTGCCCAATAAATATTGGTAATTTCCACTGAAGAACAAATATTTTATCTATAGGTGCTAGTAAAATATAGAGAAAATTCTGGTGAACGTTTATGCATTTAAATATTCTTCCTTCATAGTTTTACCTCATATAACAATTATAATGTAATTTATAATATGCTTTGCTGTAGTATTATATGATTTAAGGAGGTATCATGTACCTACGTAATGTTGATATTCGCGTCTCGATTGAAACAATTTTGAGTCAGTGGATCAACTTCATATCATATAATTTCTATCTATAACAAGACACACATAAATAGTAAAAACCTCAAAGGTTAGCATAGGCAGTCATAGGTTGTCAAAACATAACATACCTGTACAAGTTATACCCAACCCCGTGCCATGCCGGCGAATTAAATTGCTAGTGAAAACACATAAACAGTAATTGAATTTATAGTTTGTCTATGGTTTAAAATTAAGTAGTACATTTAAATATTAAATAATATGTACTTTTTTTAGAATTGTATTATCATTAATGGCAACAAATAACATTACTTTTTAAGCTAAATAATGATATTTTGATATGCGTTTATGGTATTGTTATTTTTTTCTTCTTAACAAAACCAACAGCTCGTATAATATATTATATCTTGTTAAAAGTTTGTCTTAATGTATTTCGAAAGAATTATTTATATTGACTATAACTTCGACCACTGATATTGTTATTATTTGTATTTTATTATTGATCAAACACGAAAAATAAAAACAAAAATGATTAGTGTATAAAGATATGTATAAGTTCCTCCATTTTACACTCGCGTTTTATGTGATAAATACATATATAATTATGAACGAGCAAACAGTTAATTAAACATATTATTATGTAGAAGTATCTTAAATAACAATATAATTAATACCTAACCAATACTTAACGAATTTCAAAATAAGTTTAATTTCGTGATTAAAATATAATGATAAAATCACGCGACATTATTATTGTAGGTGCTATTATCTGCTTATTATATTATACTATACAATAAGTGATTAAAATATGTAATCACTTTTGTCGTACATGTTTTTGAACTAAGTAGATAATTGGCATTAGTAAAGTTTACTAATTTTCATTTTAAGTATACCTATTCATTAACAGTTTCTCTATTGTTCTTCAAGTAGAAACCCTATTAGTTAAATTATATTCATATCAACTAAAAACTATTAAAGTGTCAAATACAATTATTACATTATTTCAATTATAGTGCAACAACAAAAGTAAAAAAAAACGTTAAACTGTTATTGAAAAACAGATATAAATGATTTAGAGCTACAGATTATTGAACCACTAACCTATAACATTATAACAATACTCATGATCAAATCTATTAATTTTTTACTTTTAATCATCGAGAAATTTTATCTCATTGGATCATATACATGATTTATTGTTGCACATAATATTCACCAGATCAAATGTCGTGGAACATATAGTTAACTTTAATCTGTAAAAATCAGATTAATCATTAATATTTATATATTATAATGTTTTTATTACATATATTATCGATTAATGAACTCTTAATGTTTTAATGGAAAACTTTCACGCACGAAAAAATACATTTTTAGATTAGGTTTTCATATGGTTATTGATTGGTATAATATATTAAATTAAAAAAAATATCCCTTAACTAAATTTCGTTTACTTTTATCTAAACTCATACATTACATGATCTAATAAAAACCGTGCTGTTGGCACCGATAAATCCTTATCTTTTGTCTAAACTTTTATATTAAACAAGGGTTTCATTCGTATCACACGATACTGCACAATTATTGGAAAAACAGAAAGACGCTAATCGATGACAATAACAACGTTAGTGTATTACATATACACACCCGCGTTTTACATTTTTTAAAACGATTCGTAAAAAAATATCGATTCCAAAATATGTTTTCGCGTGTACCCTTCATATTATTACGTACCTATTATTATTATTATTATTATTATTTCATATTATACGCATTGATTTTCCGATCTAATAACGTTACATAATATATATATATATATATATATATATATATTCTACGGGATATTGGATTTAATCTAAACGAAATACTCAAAAACAATAAAATTGCGTACGAACTTACATATAGATGTGCATATGTTCATCACAAATTGGAATCGCTATGACACTTCAGCAATATACGTAATATAATATATAATAATATATATAATTGAAGAATCGTGCAACAGTAACAGCAGTTTCTTGTAAGCAGTAGGCCAGACATTTTTTTTCATTATTTCTTCAACAACACGTGTCGTTCACTTCAATTTCTCGTTTTATGGATTTTTGCGATTCCGTTTTGAATATTTCGGCAGTCGAAAAAACACCTTGAAATTATTGTTTTTAAATATATTAAATATTGCTGTATATATTTTCAGAAAAACTCGACCATATTGTATGCGACATATTATACGGTATTGCGAGCTTACTATAATAATACGAGGTATGTTTGTCGTAGGTATGTTTTAAAGTGTTTAGGATTTATAGGACAAAATATTTTACGAACAAGGGAAATAATAATATTGTGTAATATAAATATTTTTATAGTAATTATGTAATCGATTGTATAAGATCAAAAAAAAATTCAATCGCTCAATATTATTGAAAGCCAGTTTACGGAACAGCTTTCTGTTGCCTAATGTGAAATTTTGGTCTTGTAAAAGTGTCAAATAATACTACGATAATATTATTACCTATATATAGACTGTGGTCGATGAGGAATCGACAGTTACGAGAGATTTAACTGTAGTGGCTCAACTGAATAACATAATAACAATAGAATTAATGAACTATATAATTACGACGTAATGTTAAAATAACATGTTATAATACCCTAATATAGGTACGGAAATACATGATAATATCACGGTCGTAAGTACTCTGAAAAAATATATCCGTACAAACTGTGTGATACTATTATTATTATTACTATTTGCGTCACGTATGCAGGTGTCGACGTATAGTAAAGTAAAACGTTATAGCCAATTTTCATGTGTGAAAAAAAATATATTTTACATTTTTATTTAATAAAATTGAATATTATTATTATTTTTTACTGCGCCCTAGAGGTCCAATAAATATTTCTATTTCTGGGCTGACATTACAGTAACAGTTGTACAATAATGGAATATAATGCGTGCCCGTTTGTGTAAAGGTGTGTACGCCGCGCATTGCTGCAGTTGAAAAAAAAAATTAAAAATGAAAATACTGCAAAGCGTGCAAACAATGACTACGGGACGACGACAATCGCGTCGAGCGTTTCTCTTACGGGTTATACTATTCTATGCGTTACGGCAGGCGGCAACGGCCGTGAGAGACAAAAGTTTTCGCGTCCGGACGGAACGAACCGCGTCGGAAATTAAACGGGAAAGGACGCGAAAAATGAAATAATCTCTCTTTCTCGCCACGAATCGCGTGTACGTCGCGGTATTGACGTACGTATTTTCCGCTAGCCGCGCGAGTAAAAGACTCGGAACTCCAAACGCGCGCACACACACACTTATAATACATGTACAGGGTGTTTCGCCGAGCACGTTCGCATTCATATCTCTAAAATGAATTTCTTCGAATTCTGTTTTTTTTTTTTTTTGAAATTTGTAAGTGTACTTGCTGGCTGCTACATCAATTTTAAAGTACATAAGTACAATACTGTTTTGAAATACTTAGATTTTTATTCCATAAGTCAGAGTTCCCTGTGGCGATACACACATTTCTTTTTTCAAATGATAATAATCACCTTTTAGAGTCTGTTAAGGGGACAATTTTTTTGCTGAACACATTGATGTATACAAATAAAAATTCGGACGAACAGTTCCTGAGTTATTAAACTCCAAGTACTGAGAAATAAGAATAAAAGTCAATGATATTATTAGGTTTAGATATAGGGAATATTATGATTTTAAAATGATTATAGTAATGCATATTAATTCATTAAAATGTGTTAAAATATTTTTTTATTTATTAAGGTCTATCATAAATGTATTACTTACTCAAAAACACTACTCATTCAAATTTTATTTTGATTTAGATGCGTTACTAAAATATAAGGCTTTTAGTAAATTTTAAAATTCCAAAAATCAAAATTTCAATAAACGCACTGATCAATGATTAAATGGGCACGTGGTCAGCGGATCGCCCTGTATATACACGTATTATATATAATATACACACGCGTTCATTGCGTTTCCACCTAACTCCAGGCGGCAACCATTTTGTGTGTCGAGCCCCTTCCACAACCCCACCGCGTGCCACAACCACTCCAACAAGGGTCTTTACACACCTGCCGCGTGCGTGTATATATATACATTTACATACAATTTATACAGATGTAAATACATATGTATATCTAATATAGTATATATATATATACATAATATATCGGGGATAAAATACGAGTGCAATGCACTGCGTTTGCAAGTTTGTACATAATATTTTGTCCGGTGTAGGCAAGTAACGGTAACCGATTATAAAATACGGCGTACGGGGCTCGCATAATTCGTGTAAGGTGGGCGTATATTGTACATAGGTAGCCAAATACGTGTATGTGTGTGTGTATGTATGTGTACGCTATGAGTAGCGGTCACTGCCTCAGGGGGGAGGATAAAAAGCTAATATTTAACAGGGCGCCGCGTCATGATCATAATTCTAGGATATTAAATTTTGACCAATTATCCATTGTATAATACATATTATAATATATATATTAGGTGATCCGTATGAACATCTACTTTATATATCTGCACTTGTCGCTGCTTCAAAAAGTTTTTAACTATTTTGAAAAAAATTTAGTTTATATTTTTTTCAATAATTTGACGCCATTGATAACAACATGTTTGAAAAAGATTTTTTTTTTGAATTCTTATAGTTTTAAAAGGTTTTACTTTTTTGAATAATGACATATAATATTTTAAATTACATATTCAAAGGCCAAAGTATAATATTGTTTGGATTATTTACATGACAAGCACCTATACAAAAATTGAATTTCAAACTAGTAGTTAATTAGATATAAAAACTCAGTTTTATGAGTGGAGTATAGAGAAGCACCAGGATATTTTATCCGTAAAATTATGGTCGATCACTCCACTCATCGAAATTTTAAATGACATGACTTATTCACTAACTATTCAAAATTTGATTTGTATATGTATCAAAGAGGGTAATCTGAAAAATATTCTACTTGAAAATATAAAATTAAAAATGTGTGTTAAAAAAGTAAAAAAAAAAATGTCAACGATTAAATTTATAAGAAATATAAATTTTTTTTTCGAAAACGTTTTGACTCGCAATGACCAAATAATATTTTCAAAAAAGTCAATACTTTTCGAAATAATTGCTGTGGACACATGCGCCAGGATTACATTGTATATAATCGTAATAGTGCTAACCATTAAATATCCGACCCACAGCAGCCGTTTATATTATGTATTAGAGACGGTCGTGTGAATAAATGACATATTGTGCATAATCCTTCAATTATGGTCGGCGTGGTTATACCTTTAGTACATAATATTTATACGTATTATAATATAATGATGATTTTATTATATTATTTGTACGTCAGCGTTTTCGTGTGGTAAAAATCGGTTGTGGTTTTATGTTGGGGGGGGGGGGTGATTTACCCCTTGGCTTGTGTAAGCACGTAGTAACTCTTGTAGAGTCATAATATAATCTTTGAAACTTTAAAAGTTTAAACGTTCACCGTATAAAATATAAAAATGATTTCATACGACATTATATATTTTAGGCAAGGATTGCAAACGTTATATTAACGACAATATTTTTTTGAAATGTGTAAAATCGAAAAACAAAAATAATTAAATATCACAAAACAAAATATAACGATAAACAAAATATTTAATAATTATAATAAATTATTAAACGAAAAATAACACAATATGAAATAATTTGATATCCATTTACTTAAAAATTTTTATAATGGTTTCGTAGAAATATTTATTCCATGCACGCGATTTATTTTTATTTTAGAAATTAAACTTAGAATTTGTTGTACTTCGTATCCGGGCTATTCCCGGCATTAAATATAATTTTTAACTTTATAACGATAAACGATAAACGCAATAGCTGTATAACGTTTAGATTATAAATAACGTAAAACGAAATTTTTTTTCAAATAAGAACCCTGATTTTTATAGGTATAAAGTGTATGGCAGCGCGCACATCGACGGAAAACTAATTAAGACGCGTATGCATAAAGTGTGCGTGCAAAATATTTTCTGCCTCCCCCACTTGGAGCTTGTCAAGAACCGCCCCGCGGAAAAAAAAACGTTAAGAGCGTATGTCGACTCGATGAATATATAGGTATATGATGTGTCGTCAACGGTCGAGTGTCTCGGAATTTATGGTGGGGTGGATTGAGGGAGGGGGTGAGATATGCAAATTAAAATAAATAAATAAAAAAATACGAAGCCGCATTCCTATCCACGACTGTGCGCCCAGTAATTTAATCGGACGATCGCGGTCGAATGTACCTGCGGCCGGCCGCGATATCACGCCAAACGATGTTTATTATTATTATTATTTGTATAATTTATTTCAATCCGAAAGACCTACTGTGTTTGACGTGAAAAACATAATATTTATAATATTTTAATATATATTGTTGGTGAGCTATTGTAAAACATTATATTATAGTGATACCGAGTCGAACACAAAGCGACCGCTGTAGATGCGTAATATCTTATAAAAATAACGAGCTTTTTTTTATTCCCTCTCGACCAGATTTTAGACCATACCTATTTTAAGCCAGTCAAAAAAAAAAAAAAAAATAACAAAAGTTTATAAATGTACAAAGCTTTAATCTGTACCTACTTCAAAGATCATAAAAATAACACAGCTTTTTTATTTCTTCTTTACTTCGATGTTTTATACGCATTCACGATTTAAGTACAAGTGACGAACGAACTTGTTTTAGGTACATTTCGTTTAAACTTAAATCCTCAAAACTCAAAACTTAAAAAATCTTTAGAAATATATTATTATCATAATATTTAACACGACATCCGTTTTTAATATTCCTATTGTGTTGAATATCGTACACGACGTAGTCTATTATATTGATACGTTTTTAAAATCGACACTTTGTTCATTACAATATTAGAATAAAGTGTATAAATTATTTTTTTTTAGTTAATTTAGATTTGTCATGAGACAATCCATTTATTTTTGATAGATTGTTTTGATTACTTTTACACGTCTAATTTATGCAAAATCATTTAAACCAAAAGTAATAAAATATAGATACCTACATAAAAGTCGAAAATTATTAATTTTCTCAATTATTATTAGAAACGATAGATTTCGACGAGAACAATGGAATGGCATACATTCTTATCTGCATCGCATGATTTCATTTACGAGAGCCAATATCTGTTAAACAATGGAAACGTCTGGATTTATCGTTGAAATAGAACTAAAGATCGTCGTGGTATTTTTGCCAAAATCCGATAAAACGATATTAGCAGTTATTAACATTAAAAACGGTTTTATTTTTATTGTTCTCGTCGGACGAGGTTGATGCACTACGGAAAGGTCGTATTGAAATTTATGATCGTGACCTTTAGAGTTGTGCCAAGAGTTTATTGGCCAAAAACACCGTACAGACACATTATAACAATAATGTTAAAATTACTAAGTGTTTATTTCGTACGCGATATGTCATATTACTACAATATATTTTGTGGATTTGTAGTTTTGATTATTATGTTTAAAAAATGTCCTCTTCGCTTTGGTTTCAGGTTCGAAATTCCTGTGCAGCGAGGTCATCGCCCCTGTGAAGAGCGAAGTGGATGACATATGTCTGTATATCATCAACTTTGAAGATCTAACGTCTCCCCCGTCGCCAGTCGAACAACCGGACCCGGCATCTAGACTGAGTAAATGTAATGATTGTAAACGCTCTGTAATACGATATGACGGTTGCACGTTTGTGTGTGTGTGTGTGTGTGTGTGTTGTTTAACGTGTTCGAATAATGTAATAATAATTCGAATAATACGACTTACCTATTGTATTGTGTTGCTGCAGATGGCCGCGTTTTGCGTTCGAGTATTTGGTTTTTGCAGTATATCTAATTGCGATATATAAACAGCAGCAGCGTACTCACTAAAATAATAACGATAATGTGATCCCGATCGATATGCTTCTTTTACCGACTCTGGCAGCGATAGGTCGTGAAAGATCTAAATCCGATTTTGTTTGATGATTTCAGTCGACAGGGCCAGACAGTCGTTTCGACAATCGTTGCGGATGAGCTCGTTTCGCGGCCGGAACGCGAGGCAGTCGGGTCGTCTAACGCCACTTCCGCACGACGACGAATACGACGAGGAGAGCAGCAGCACACATCTAAAGACCCCATCTACACCCAAAGCACCGGACTCGTTGAGGCAAGTCGGGTACACGTGACGTTTCTATTGTTACTGTCATAGGTGGCGACCGGGAGGGGGGCTTATAGGGGCTTAGCCCCTCGCCTCCAAATATCCTATAAGCCCCACAAAACAAAAAGCTTTTAAGTAGTGTGATATCGAAGCCCTCCCATTCACATTGATGTTAAAAATATTGGTCCCCCTGAAATTTTATTTTATTTCGCCTATATGGTTACTATTAGTATTGTCATAATTATTTCCATGTGCGATTCCGAGACCGAAGGATTTTATTTTGTTTTTTCCCCATACAGTTTGAAGACAGCGGCGGCCGAGAGCGTCATCACGTCGACGACCACGGCCAGAGTCGAGGATGAGACTACCAGCCCTCGGTCATTATTCGTCCGACCCGAACCCCAAGTGCGTTTTGATTCGTTCGTTTATTATACACGGCCCATAGACTTAGAGAAATTGACGGGACGTTAGGTATATGATAACGCGTGCGAGTATAACTTGTTACGAAGAACGGTCTTATAATTTAGAAAATTGAAAGAAATTGAGAAATCGAACGAATACTCCGATCGGCTGTCCTCGGAACAGTTCTTCTATTTCTCTCATTCACTCTTATGGTACAACTTAAGCTATTTATCTTAATCCGTTTGACATGCCTCCCAATTCTTGGGGAAAATTTTCCGTCTATTTCTACAAGTCTGTGTTTAATCATTTTAATATTATTACGTTGTCGAACTTGTGCGCGTAGATATATTAAATATTACCTAAGGTGTACAGCGACACGGGGATAACGTTATTTCAAAAACGATTAAGCGCTCAAAATTTCAAATACATACTTAATATTAATTTTTCTTGCGCAACGTACTTCTACTGTTGATTATGAAATATTAATATGTTTATCTGTATATTATTTTTGTATTTGACGTACATTACGCACTGACTCATATTGTTATCTTTTTTTTATTTAGACAACGAGTTTTAATCTCATCAAGCCTTGACTTATTAGCTTTGAAGGAGTTATATACGTTCACGAAAAAAAAATAGATTATCTTTTGTCGATCTTATTAATAAATGCCTAGAATCAAAAAGTATTTAATAGGAAGGTAGGTAACATTGTACAGATGTTTGTATAAACAATTATACATTGGCAAAGTTAATGAAATAATTTTAAAACTAGTACTAAAGTTAAGCTTCTTTAAATGTTAAATTTGATTTTACAATACTATTAAAATAACAAGATATATAATATCAATTGCAATATATTGGAGGAAAAATATATTTTTGTTTTTAAAATATACCAAAATATTAAAATTCTCAATAATAAAGAAATAAAGCTTTTGTATTTTAAAAAAATATTGACTTGTTATTAATATAAAATAATATATATATTTAATTTTTATAAATTAATAATTTCATATAATTGTTTCAATTTTTAATTATCTGATCATTAAAACTAGGAGTAAAAATAAAAGGTTTTTTTGTATGAAATATATTGATTTTTTTTGTAGAAATAAGGTATATAAAATATTTCAAACTAAAAAAAAAAAAATGATTTATTGCAATTGTATTACCTAATGAAGAAGTTCTTTTAACGGGAGAAAATAAAGTCTTTACATATTGCTATCCGTTATCAAATAAACTATTGAATATTTTGTTATATCTAAAGATACTGTTCAATGAAAACAAATAATGATTCATATTAAAAGACTCAGTTCATACATAATTATCGTTTGCGACTGAACATGTTTTATTCGCTTAAAAACATTAACAAATATTTTAAAAAAATAATGTAAAATGTATGTTAGTAGTAATGTTTTCAAAACACTAATTAAAACATTCTAAATGAAATGCTCGAATAGTCAAGTATATAGTGTGGGGTTGTGTTTTAAATAAAATTAAAAAAATAAAATTTCAGCAGGTATAATTTATTGTGTTGTGTACTTATATTGCATTTATAATGCATATAATATATATTTAATAAAAAAACGTGTATACACATATGTTAGTGACTTGCTTTATGTATAATTGTATAGGTAAAAGGTTAGTATAATATGATCCGTTTTAAAGTTAAAATATTATTTCACTCGTAATTAAGAAACAAAAAGTGAAATAATGTTTGCAAATTAATTTTGCTGTTTTTCATTCCATTTTTTAAGATAATAAGCTTCATTGTCAGGGTATATAATATACTAATGTCTTCACACACACACACACACACACACACACACGCGCGCGCGCGCGCGCACACACTAAAGAAGATTGATGTATGCGTTGGAGATTCCAAGGAGATTCAGGAAAGCTCATACTAAATTATAAATATTTTTACACTCAACTTTGCAATTTTCTTTTCTAATCGTTTTAACGAGTCCATTTTGAGAACGGAGTAGAATTTGAGTATATTATATGCTTCATGCTGAAGGTTCATACGACGAAGTTCACATTTTTAGAGCATTTGAAATAGTGCCGTCTGGTGGTATAAACTACATAATGGCTTTAATTTTAACACCACACTAGTGAAGTAGCTGCAAATGGGCCACACGGGTTTCTCTTTTGGTCTACTATTATAGTATATGCGCTGTATATTTTTCTCTTATATAATAATTTCCTATTGTTCGATCGACCACTAAGTCGTAAAACAATTCCGTCATAAAGATCGGGGCCGAGGCTTTGTGGTGAGAAACGCAAAACCCCTGTAAATCCCTTATACGAGTCTCCATAATTCCACGTAGGCGATATAATATATATATATATATATATATTTAAAAAAAATTTACTCGATGACAAAAAAAATAAAATAAAAAGAGAAAAAGAAGAACAGGTCGTGAGAATGAAGTATATATTTATATATATATATATATATGACGACATAACTTATAATCAACTCAGAAGTGGCCCGGTGATCGCACATTTATATTCAGAAAAATAACACGAAAGATTCAAAATACTGCCGTCTTATTGACTATAAGGTGTCAAATATCAAAATAAAATACGAATAATTTAAACGCATAAAAATATATCAAAAAATATATTATTTTTATATGGGAAACGTGTTCGTGTTCAAACACACATTCAGTTATATTGTCATAAAAAAGACACTTATTGTACTTTAAATATAAATTTAATGTCAGCAGAATGCACATTTTTTACTTTACATTAATCGATAAATCTGTTGTTTTAAATATGCGAATATAGACATACAGTATAAAATATTATGTAATAAATAATGCAAATAACACAAACTATGTTCTAATATTTAATAACTTTTTTTTCATAATATAATGTTATCAATATTGTTTAGACTTTATTGTAGAGTACAGACTTATAGTCTTTTATTAATAGATATAAGATACCTATAAAAGATAAAGTTTTAAGATGGAACCTGACGTCAGGTATATAATATCTAAATTATTATCATTGTGGTGGAGGAGGGGGGGAGTAAAACAACGCCTATACAACGTAAACAAAACGCATTCTTAACGTTCAAAATAATATATGGATTGGGTGTATTCGGGAAAGTGGGCTGACAACACTTTGAAGGTTAATTCAAGACGTAGTTCGTACAAACGAAATCGTGCCTAAGATTTGTTTTGATTCGTTTGATTCGGAAAAATGACATGTGGTGGGTTTTCTGATTTCATTAAAAATTAAATGATGAATAGTATAGCGACACAGTGTTTCGAAGAAATCGTAGTAAAAATCATAAAATACATGTATTATATACATGTATTATATTACGTATTACCAGAAAAAAAACGAACAAAATAAAAACCAGTGACCATCGAAATAACTAAAGTAATTATATTTGCACAACCGTTTCGGGGGCAGAAGAGCGGGTTGGAGAGAACGGGTATCCTGAATTCGACTACAGTACATAAAAGTCTCGCATGATCATCGAATGCAGTTGATTTTTATTGTCTGCGTCTGAAACCGTAAAGGTGAAATAAAAAAAAAAAACGCTGTTCGAATAAAACGAACCGATTTATAACATTTACACTGACCGACCGCGATCGGCATGGAGATTGACCGTTTTTTTTTCAGAATAATATTATGTATTGTGTGTGCGTATTCTATTTTACAGTCAGAATTTTCTGTTTATGCATCGAAGGGAATAAAAAGAAATCACAGCTCATCATGTTTTAAATTCATTCTCAAAGTATTAATGTACTATAGATGGGTAATAAAAAATAATCTATATTAATGAAAAGCAATGTTTGTATGTGTGTGTATATGATTCTGAAATTTAGTATATAGGTAATCCTATACCCGAGTATGTGAATTTTGAAGCAAATTTTTAAATTTTGCGTTTTTTAGATACAGTTCAATACAGGAATTTTTCGGCTCACGAAAAATAATATTTTTTTTGTTTGTATAGGATTGCTATTGGTTACATAGAATAAATTAATTATTATGACTGGATATAATTTTTAACCAGTATTTTATATTTGGTCATAACCATTCAAATGACTATACCTACGTTAAACAAATGTGTATAGTGCACATTTGGAGGAGTTTAGATGAATTACTGACATTATTTAATTTATCACAGAATCAGCTATTATTATTATAATACCAATTATATCATTATATATGCTTAAAATTTAAAAGTAATTGAAAATAAAAATCTATTATAACTTAACTGGATACTGTTTCTCTGTGAATCAATTGTCAAAAGAAAGTGATGGTCAAGTCCGATGCCCGTATTCTCTCTGTCGAATGAAAATTAAATACTTATCGTTTTGAACACCTAAGTATAAAACGAGCGGCGAATCACGAATTACGTACGTTTCTATATATATATACTATTGAACTCTCATTATAACAAACCTACTTTTGTGTTTGGTTTCGTTGTAATTTTTTTCGTGAATAAGTTGTGTTTTAGCGTGTAATATGTTATGTCCCAACTTGTGTCGATAAAATATAATAAAAGGTTAGTTAAAAGTCATAAAGTTTATAAATTATAAATATTATAAATATTATAATATTATAATATTTATATATGAAATATAATATATGCTTTAAATATAAATATTTGGTATGCATCAGCTGAGGAAATGAAAACGTGACGTATTTAGATATAATGTGTGTTTATTAACATATATTTAGTCCAAAAAATACGATAGAAATCTAGAATAGAGAAGTGAGCGGTGTTACGACCTGACTCTGAAACTAATAGCCAAGACGGTGAGTGGTTTTACGACCTGCCTCCTTCCGAGTGTCTTGAGTATCTCCGTCTGTCGTGCTCTTGCCATGGTCTTCCTTATATATGCTCTTATCCTTAAAAGTGGTGGTAGTTATGGTGGCGACTTTCCTTGTTCTAAGCGAAACTTGGGTCTCGTAACATGGTTTAGTATTCTGGTCGATTCACATCCTTCCCATGGATACTGAGACTTTCCCTATAAGAGACGTATGACAACACTTTTATAATTTGATTAGTTTTAATACAATGTCCTAACATAATTTGATATTCTGGACGATTCATATCCTTTTTCATAGCATTAAATCCTTTTCGAGAATAATTGTGTGAAAACACTTTTATAGTTTTTGGTTTATTTTAGTAATGTGTTTACCACGTTCTTCGCAGTGACCTAGTAAAAGTAAAAGTACGCACTTTTTGATATTAATTATCTAATTGAGTATGTCGTCGCATTATTTGAAATGCGTGATATTTATACATGTTGTATGATGAAGTACGTAACAAGTGTGTACGAAAGTGTTTCTCTCGAACAAGTAAACAAATTACAAAATCGGTAGGTAGCTTAGAACTTAAGTACAACAATTCCTTTAAAAAAACTGAACGCAATGATGCATTGTTATCTCGATTTGCCAACATCAAGAAAAGAGGTTCAGGAATCATTAAGTTTATTGGACATGAAAGAGATGAGTTTTTTTCTATATGACAATGATGCGTTAAATGAAATAATTATTAAAACAAACGCAAATTTTTTAAAAGAATATTAGATTTTACATTATCACGTCTTTTGACTATTGTGATAAATATTATACGCAATTATACACGATTCATGATGCAATTATAAATGGAATATAATATATTTCGTTAGTGTTTATTATTCATTACCGTAAAAAAAAGACACACAATATTACATTATTGAAAAAAATCGAAATAGCTGAGTAAAAAAAAAATATATATATAAGATTTTTAAAATGGCGATGCACCAAACAGTTTTTTTAGATTTTTCCGGGAACAGAGGAGTTTTGGGTTGCAGTTTTCATTTGGAAATTAATAAATAAACCTACATTTTATTAATGTTCATACAAATTTTACCCATTACAAGCCCAACTACGATTTAGCGCAGAGCCTGAACTAGCGTAGAGTTCGTAATTTCGGTTTAGCTTTGTCTACTGCGCTGAACTGTACTAGGGTCTAGAATTACGTTCCCCGGTCAAGATTGTGTTTATCCGAAAAAATGTGTTAACTTTCCCAAGTCAATATTTTGTTTACCTGATATATCATTTCCTCCAATAATGTGATAGATTTTAACTTCAATAACAAATAATGTCTGTGAATCGTTCCACTCCAATTTTAATTTATATTTTTCTAGTACTCATTAATTTATATTTATATTTACTAATGGTTAACATCCTAAAAGATTTTTAAACCAAAGTGTACATAAAAATTCAGTTACGATAAACAAAATAAAATAAGTAAAAACTCTCATACTAAAAATAAAAAAAAAAAATTATAAGATTCATTCAATATGAACTCAGAATGTTTCGATACAATTGAAATAATTAATACAAAATTAATAATCAATAATTATATTTAAATATATGTTATAACATTTATATTTTATATTAACAATTTATATGTTTCAAAAGAAAGTAGATGATGGCCTTAGATATACTTGTGTTTGACGAAAGGAACATCTTAAAGGTAGTGTAACAACAAATTCGTCCAAAACAAAAATTTGGAAATATCAACAACATTTTCATAATTCTGATTCAATGTCCTAGATCCTTGCATACTTGTGTTCGACGAAAGTAACATTGTAAATGTTGTGTAACGATAAATTCGTCCAAAATAACAATTTGGAAATATCAACAACATTTTCATAGTTCTAATTCAATGTCCTAGATATTTCGCATTCACGTCGTCGATTCATTGCTCAGGGTAGTTGGATGTTTGATTTGCTAACAGTTTTGACTCGAATAGGAAACTAGCACCGTCCGCCGAGATTCGACACGCAATAGTGGACTAGAAATCTGTTTGACCAGAAACTCCGTCAACGGCCAAGTCTCTTCGGTCAGTTTGGCTAGATGAACAGTGAATAGTGGTTCATCGGGCCTCCTTCTGGCTGGCAACGGGCATCTATAGTACTTGTCCAATGGCTGAGAGAGAGTATTTATCCCATCCAGTTATAGCCGATACACGTAACGAATCATCTGCAAAATCTAATATGATGTACGTATCATAAATACGTAATAATTAATAACAAAATAATAATTAATATAAATAATAAATTATTTTATATTGCTTACCTAACTAACTAGAAACGACACATTTAAATTTTAGGAAAGGAAATTAAGCCTTTTTTCAAAATTTAACTAAGTAATAATGCTGGTATGTAAAAAAAAAACAATTAAATATATCACGTGTAAAATGATATAATAATTGGTTTTTTTTTATAGAAAGTTTTTACCCTGTGTGTCCAGAAGTAGATACTTAGTACGTTTATGGACGATTAATGCGAATCAGTAAAATCCGTGATAAATCTGTTTTGTGGCGTAGTATAGGGAATTAAATTTAACTGGCAAACTTGTTACTATAAGCAGTTCCTAGTGATATGGACCCTGGTATAATTAAATTGGCTAAGCATTGCACACGTCGGTGTATGGTGTTTCGAACAAAATATAATTTATAGTGGCAGATTTTTTTGATCTAAGCAAAATATTAAATGTGATGCCATTGCGACATCATCTCCATGGAGTATGGTTCATAACTATAGTAATAGCACAACCACCATCAGTCGACGATTTTGATGGACACAATTTTGAAGGTTGGTAATATCGATAACACCAAAAGTTTTGTTGCATTTACCAAAAACCTGAACAAATCCAAGTATGCAAATTATACAGGTTAAATATAATGTGGTTTTACCACGCCACTGGTTTGAGAAGAGAGAAATTAAAAAACGTTTACATTAATAAATACAATACTTCAGCACATTTTCATAGACCGTTCTACACGGGCTAAATATTCACGGTAGGCCTTCTTACCACCATTTCGCCCGTTGTTGTAGAAAGCTAAATAAATTAATCAATAAAAAAAAAAATTTAATTAAATTTTACTAATATAATGTAATAATGAGCAATTTTTAAAGAAACATTATTTTCAACTCACGCTGATGAAAATGTGCAGCTGCTATATGTGGTGAGTCTCTACAATTGTTCTAAATAATTCAAACATACATAATAAATTATTGTAATATCATATCATACGGTTATTTCTTTTTTCAATATTAAATCAATTTAGTACTGTTTTATATTAATTATTATTTTTTTACTATGATTTTATTCAATATACAATCATACAATTTCATATATTATAAAATAAAAACTTACTGTATTTGACTTCACATACACCAGCAAACAGTTTAAGTATTTATTAATGTAGACATCTTGAATTTTAACTGTCCTCAAACCAGTAGCCTGGCAAACTTGTACACACTGCAAACATTTAAAATATTAAATATTGATAAATATAAATAAATAATATAATATAATATATTAATATAAATAACACATTTATATTTATTCTGAATAATGTACATACTTCGGATTTGCTTAAATTTTTCGGCAAATGCAATAACATTTTTGAAGTTATCGATTTGCCAGCCTTTAAGATTCTGTCTAACGAAATCGCCGATGGTCCGATGGTTGATCTATTATTATAGTTGGGACCACCCCATGGAGGTGACGTAACAATGACGTCGCCTTTGATATTGTCACACAGTTCAAAGAAATCCCCAACAATAAATTCAATTTTGTGTGATACACCGTACAATGAAGCGTTATGCTTGGCCATTTTAATTTTGTGCGGGTCAATATCACAAGCAATTACTAAAAACACAAAAGATTACAA